>PVLD010006177.1:0-103328 GCA_004027595.1 Dinomys branickii
GGGCTTTCCCACGTCTCGCCCCGGCAGCCTGGTCCGCCCTACCACATCTCCCCCGGCATCTCAGAGAAATACGCCCAGTTTAAACTTCCCAGCCGGGGTCCCGGCATTCACGCTCGCCAAGTCTGTCTCGAGCTGGCGGTGTTTATTAAGGAGGTTCGCTCCCTTGCTGCTCACCTGGTCGCCATCTTCCCCGGAGTCCTCGATCCCACATTTTAACTGTTGGGACTAGTGCTGCAAAAAATATAGGAGAGTCTTTTGCTGCAGCAACACTAGTGGGAGTACCAGCAGCTCAGGATCAGAGAGACACACTTCCTATTGTTTTAGAAAATGGCAGACAAGCCAGAGATGGGGGAAATTGCGTTTCTTTAAGGCCAAGCTGAAGAAGACGGAGATGCAGGAAAAGAACACCCTGCCTACTAAAGAGACCACTGAGCAGGAAAAGCAGAGTGAGATTTCCTAAGAGCCTAGAGGATTCCCCACCTCCCCGTCATCTTCGAGACCCCCCAGATGTGATGTAGAGAAAGAGCCACTTGCAAGATGGGCACAAGCCACAAGCTGCACTGTGAACCTGGGCCCTCCACGCTGATGCCACTGGCCAATGGGTCTCAGGGGAACCCCCCTCCAACTGGACTGCCAAATTCTCTGGTTTGCCCTGGGATATTATAGAAAATTATTTGTTGAATGAAAATAAAACACATCTTGTGGCAAAAATAAATAAATAAATAAATACGGGAGTATAAGCATCTCTTTGACATAATGATTTAATCAACTTTAGATATACACTTTACTGTGGAATTGCTGGATAATAGTTTTATTTTTAGGGTTTTTTTTTTTGAGGAATCTAATACTGTTTTCTGTAATGTCTGTACTGATTCACATTCCCACCAGCAGCATATAAGAGTTTCCTTTTCTCTACATCTCAACCAGCATTGAGTATGTTTTGTCTTTTTGGTGAAAGCCCTTCTACTTGGGTTGAGATGATCTGTCATTGTGGTTTTGATCTGTATTTCTCAGGTGATGTGCCAGTTAATCTTGTCAGTTTAGCTGTCTTAACAAGTTTCTGGCTGGGGATTTAGCTCAGCAGCACAGTGCCTGCCTGGCAAGCCTGAGGTTGAGTTTGATTCCTGGTACCAAACAGATGCAATGCAGAAGCTTCTTAGTTTGATATAATTCCATTTGTCTAATTTACTTTTGCTGCCTGTACTATCTAAAAAACCATTGCCTACACCAGTGTCTTGAACTGTTTTCTTTTTTTTGTTCAATAGTGTGGATTAAACCCAGGGAATACTAAGCTACATTTCCACCTGTTTGTATTTGTTATTTTGAGACAGTAGCACTACTTGCCCAGGCTAGCCTCAAACTTGCAATCCTGCCTCAGCCTCTCAAGTAGCTAGAATTACAGCTGTAGGCCATGCCTGCACTCTATGTTTTCTTGTAATAATTCCACATTTTAAGGCTTCACATTTAGGTCTTTGATTGATTTTGCATTGATTCTTTCATACAGTGAAAGAATCTATTTCCTTTTGCATATGCATATTTAATTTTTCCAGCTCCATTTAACTGAAGAGATTATTTCTTTACCATGTATGTTCTTGGCACCCTTGTTAAAAAATCAGTTTGCTTATGGACATGGATTAATTTCTGAGTTCCCTATTCTGTTCCATGGGCCCATGTGTCAATTGTTTTGCAAGTACCCTGCTGTCTAATCACTAGAGCCATGTAGTATGTTTTAAATCAAGTATTGTGTTATCTTCTGCATTTTTTCCAATGTATGGTGGTAGCATTAGCATTGTTTGGTCTATTTTGGTCTTTTAGGGCTCCATATGAGTTTTATAATTGTTTTTACTATCAGTAAAGAAAATCACTGGTATTTTGATGGGAACTGTATTAAATCTACAGATTACTTTGGAAAGGATGGTGATTTTAACGTTGATTCTTCTGATCCATAAACATAGGATGTTATTACTTGTTCTCTGTTCTGTATAATTGCTTTCATCACTGTATTCTAATTTTCATTGTAGAGCTCTTACATTTCCTTATTTAAGCTTATTCCAAAATATTTTATGTTTTTATAGTTATTGGGAATAAGGTTACTTTCTTAATGTCTTTTTTCAGCAAGTTCATTATTGGCATATAAAAATGCTACTTTTCTGTATTTGACTTTGTATCCTGCAATTTTACTGAATTCATTTATAAGTTCTAAGAACTTTTTAAAATTCAAGTTTAACAACTTTTTGATGGAGCATTTAGGTTTTCTCTTTTTTTTTTCTTTTGTCTGTTCCACTTATATTTCAATCAGAAAGTAGTCAAATCTATAAGCAGTCTAAAAACAATAGAAAAGGTGAGTAGAAAGGCTCTCGGTTCATCTACAGCGTAGATGAAAGTTGGGCTGGCGTGTTGTCCCTGGCACGTAAGGGGCCTGGGCCTTGCCCTGGCAAGAGTGAAGGCAGAGCCAAGTAGAGGGGCCTTTAGGCTTTCTACTGTAGAGAATCATGTCATTTGAAATGATGAATAATTCAACTTCTTCCTTTCCAGTTGGACGCTTGTCATTTCTTTCTCCTGCCTAATTGCTCATGCTGAGACTTCTATTCCTAACAAGCAGGAATGGTGAAAGCAGACATCCTTATCCTGTTTCTGATCTTAAAGGAAACTCTGTCAACTTTCCCCCACTCAGTATGATATTAGATGTGGGCTTTTGTATATATCCTTTCAGTATTTTGAGGTATGTTCCTTCTTAACCTTATTTCCCGAGTTTTAATCAGGAAGTGATACTAAATCCTATAAAATGCTTTTTTTTGCATCTATTGAAATGATCTTATAATTTTTGTCCTTCATTCTGTTGATGTGATGGATCCCATTTATTGATTTGCATGTGTTGGACCATCTTTATATCCATGGAATGAATCTCACATGATCATGATTTTCTTGATGTGCTTGTGAAATGTTTGGTAGTATTTTATTGAGAATTTTTGCATATGTATTCATAAGGGATGTGAGTTTCTTTTTTCTTCTGGTTTCTGGTTTGGTATGAAGGTAATGCTGGCTTTATAAAAAGAGTTTGGCTGGGTTCCTTCCATCTTGATTTTTGGAGTAATTGAAATATTGGAATTAGTTCTTTTTAAAGTATTTTGTAGAATACACTGGAAAAGCCATCAGCTCTTGAACTTTTCTTAGATGGAAGATTTAAATGACTGCCTCAGTCTTTTACACATTATTGTTGTACTTAGATTTTCTATTTCTTCTCAATTCAATTTTAGTATGTTGTATATATTCAGGAATTTATACATAAGTTTTCTAGTTTTTAGTACATAATTTTCAGCATTATGTTCTTTTGTACTTCTGTAATATCAGTTTAGTGTCTTCTTTTTCATCTCATTTTATTTTTATTTATTGAGATATCCTCTCTCCCTCTCTCTCTCTTTCTCTCGCTCTGGTTACTCTAGCTAAAGGTTTGTCAATTTTGTTTACCCTTGAAAAATCCAGCTCATTTTGTTGATAATTTTGTATTGTTTTTCTAGATGTGATTTTATTTGTTTATGTTTTTATTTTTATTACTTTCCTATTAATTTGGAGCTTGATTTGTTTTTGCTCTTCTAAGTCTCTCAGGTGCATTGTTAGGATGTTTATTTGAGACCTTTCTCTCTTTTTTGATGTGTATGTTTACTGCTATTAACTTCCCTCTCTATTGCTTTTTCTGTACCCTGAAGATTTTGATATGTTGTAGTGTTATCTCAGTAGTTAATACAATTTTTTTTATCTCCCTTTACAATACTTAAGTTTCTCATTGGTCATTTAGAAATATATTATTTAGTTTTTATGAATTTGTACACTTTCTGGGACAGTTGTGATTTTCGACTTGACTGGATTAAGAGAAGCCTAGCAGATTAGTAAAGTACCCTTCTGGGTACTTTTAGCTATTTCATGAATTAGATTTCCAATGCCTTTTCTCCTTTTGTTTCACCTTCTAGAATTCCCATAATGCAAATACAATGTATGAGCCCAACATTACTGTAAATGACACATTGCTATTAATCTTCCTCAAATCTCTCCCCCTCATTTCAACACATTTAACTCATCGTTCTTGCCACTTTCTGAAGCAGTTTTGGAAGTCTAGTCTTGTCTTTTCTTTTTGGTGGTACTGAAGATTGAATCTAGGATCTTTGAACTGACTGAGTTACATCTCCAGCCCTTTTAAATTATTTTTTATTTTGAGACAGAGTTGATTCTTTTTTTGTGCTTGCTTGGATGACCTTTCATGGTTATTTTTACCTTGGAAAAGAGTCATAAGTCTCATGGTACCAGTTATGGTAAGAAAGGTGCTGAAGATACACCAGTGTTTTTATTTGACAGAAATTGCTATAAACATTTTGAGTTGATTCAGGTCATTAAAGTAGCTACAAAAGGACACTCATGAATGAGTACTTACAAAGCTGTTTTAGAAAATGACAAGAATGATGGCATGAGTGTGTTAAAGCAATGGGAAGATTTTGAAAGGGAATTAGTGACCATATGTCTTTTAGTGTAATGGATGTTTTAAAATATTTATTTAAACACTCATGTTTTTAATCATACCTGTACTTGTTTCTTTAATGGTGTTCCATAACTGTCATAGGCCTTTTCTCGTTCTTTTGCTTTTATTCCTTTCTGGCTAGGTTAATTCAAAAGACCTGTCCTCAAGTTTAGCATTTGTCTTTTCTGCATGTTCTAGTTTGTCGTGGAATCTCTCTGTTGTACTTTTCTTGTCATTCATTGCAGTTTTTAGCTCCAATGTTTGTGACTGATTCTATTTTGAGACTGATGAAGTTTTCATTCATATCCTAAATTTCTTTGTATTATTTATCTATCTGACTTTCTCATATTACACTGAATTACCTTTAGATCATTATGTTAATTGCCTTCCAGATATTTCATAGATTTCATTCAAATTAATATCTGTTTGTGGTGACGTATTATTATTATTTTTTATTTTAAAAGTAAAAGAACAAAAACATTAACAAACATACACACAGTAGTACAAGAACAGTACAAATGCCGCACTACAGATAAAGTGGCAGGGGATCAACAATGGTTGTTGTATTACACGTTGGTAGCTTCAAAGTGTATACTCAGGACAATACAAATAGACATACAAGATTGATCAAACAACTAATTACCGATTGTTTCCCACATCAATATGACATGAGACAACAGTGCAACCATGTCAGCCATCCCGCATATACATACATACCTACTCAGCTATCCTCCTCTTCCTCCTCTCCTTCCCTTCATCCTGATTGCTCTCTACCCCTGAGCAGTCTCGCTTCATACCTCCCGATCTACATTCCCACTTCCAGGTTCCTACACTAATGATACTCTATGCTGTTTGCACATGCACATCTGGTTTGCCTCACTTATGAGTATGGTCTCTAATTGTGACCATTTGCCTATAAAAGCCCCTAGATTGTCTTTCTTTACAGTTGAATAATATTCCATTGTGTAAAAATGCCACAGTTTTTTAATCCAGTCCTCTGTAGATGAACATTTGGGTTGTTTCCATGATTTAGCTATTACAAATTGTGCTGTTATAAACATGGGTGCACATATACCACAGTGATAGGCTGTTTTCAGATCTTCTGGGAAAATCCCCAGAAGGGGGATATCTGGGTTGAGTGGGACCTCTAGACCTAGTTTGCTGAGGAATCTCCAAACCGATCTCCACAGAGGTTTCACCAGTCTGCATTCCCACCAGCAGTGCAGCAGAGTTCCTATTTCTCCACAGCCTCGCCAGCATTTGTTATTGGATGATTTCTTGATGCTGGCCAATCTTACTGGGGTGAGATGAAATCTCAATGTTGTTTTTATTTGCATTTCTCGAATGACTAAAGATGTAGAACATTTTCTCATATATTTATTTGCCATCTGTATTTCTTTATCTGAGAAGTGTGTATTCATCTCAGATGCCCAGGTGAATTATTTTTTTCATTTCAAAATTTGATGTTTCCTTTCATGTTTTTGTTTAGATGCAATATAGTATATCAGTTGAATAGGTGCTTCGGCTCATGGGAGAGCTCAAAAGTATAGTCTCTGTGTGATTTTTTTGTCTTTAGTTGATATGAGCAGTGTCCCAATAGTCGGAACTGCACCAGTTCAGAAGATAGTTGTATTATTTTGCAGGGAATGTCAGTTTCCAAAGATGTGTGTTTTAAGGATCGATATGCATAAGCCCTAATGCCTACAGTATCTGCCACAATTTCAGTGATTTGGGATATGGAAAAGACTGTCTACAGATTACTTAGGGCAATCACAGGTGATGCCAAGGGGTTGGTACTAGCAGCCACAATTCATGAGCCACATACGTGAAAGAGAGCTTCTCCAGTACGCTCAGGATGAACTTGTGTGACGCCTGGGCCTGTGACAACAGCAGCCACAGTTCTGGAGCCACAGGATGGGGTGGAGCTTTCTAAGGTCTCATTGGATGAACACAGGTGCTACTGGGGTCTGTGGCATGGGTAGCTGCGGACCCGAGATTCTCGAACAGAAAAAGGACCTTTCCTGGGTTCTGTGGGGTGAGTGCAGATGGAGCTCGGGCTTGTAGTGCTGTTAACCACTTGCATGGAGCTGTAGGATCCGGATGATGCCATCTCCATAGTTCAGGAGTCAAGTACAAATGGTACCAGGGCTTTTGACACTAGTAGTTGTCGTCCAAAGTCTGTGAGCTATGGAGAAAGTGTTCTTGAGTTCTTCCAGGTCGTATGCAGGTAATATCTGAGCTTGTGCCATTTATATCCTTGTCCCTTAAGGTGTAGAACATCAGGGAAACCACTCAGCCCTCAGGTTGAAGACAGGTGATGGTAGAACTTGTGTCTTTGGTATTTGTGGTCCTGGAATATCCCTTTTTACATATGGTAAAAACTCTGGTGGGGACAAGGGTTGTGGCCTTGGTAGTTATAGTTCTGGAGCTGAGCCATTCCTGAAGGACACGTTTGAGTGAAGGTGAGACTTTTTGGATCAGTAGATACAGTCCTAAGGCCAACAGCTAAGGAGACGTGCCCTAGATCCTGCCAGGTGACAGAGGTTATAGTCCCAAGGCTGTGGGCTGGGAAGGAGACCTTTTAACCTTCTATGGGGCAAGAAAAGATAGGACTTGGGCTTGTGCTATGGTTGCTACTGATCCTGAAGCTGTAGGATGCTGTGGGAGTGGCTGTATCCTCCTCAGTGAGATGTGAACCAGCACAAACCTTCTGCCAGTCCCTACAGGAACTCACAGATTGTAATCGTTTGAGTTATGGAGGTTGAAGTGATCCAAAGCGAGCACCTTCTTCAAAGAGGAGTCACTTTTAGACCATCCAGCTCCCTGAACTGTATTTAAAGCTTGTAGGGAATGTGAATTCTTCAGTTAGGACTGTTGGCCTGTTTCTATGATATGAGTTGCTTGCAGTTTCCCACTTACTTTTACCTGACTCCTTTCCCTAGTGTCAGGACTTCTGCCCTTTACTGGGGAGATGGTTTGAAGCTGCAGATTTCTTTGTTCTTGCATTTAGATTGCCTTTCTCTCTCTCTGGAATCTTTAAAGTTTCCATCATTTCTTTACTAATTTCTATAATTTTCTCTCTCCATGAAATAGAAGTTCTTTTTTTGCCTTGACTCTTTTCTGTGGTGTTCTATTCAGCCATCTTAGCTCCATTAAAGTATTTTCATCCTAAGCCAAACTGTCCCAAAAATATCCTAGTCTTTTAGAAAAATCCAGTAAATTTTATAAGGTCCTTATGGGTCTATGTTCACAGGAAATGTTTGTAATAATAAAATCTTGATGCAAGTTTCCCAGAAACTTAAATCAAAGCTCTACTTTTGAAAGTGTTCTCTATGTTATTAAACTCTTCAATAACATAAAAATTTTATGTTGCCACACAAAATTTCCATAAGGAAGCTGAAGTAGATGGGAGTTCCCAATGGATGGTAACTGGAGACCTCCTATAGGATTTCCATAGAATGGTTTATTCATTATGTACCTTCACTTAGTAGAGCTGTTTTATAGTGAAACCGCAAGATGACTGTAGTGGTCAAATTGACCTCTCCTCTAGAGAGACCTCTCCTCATCCCCTGGGAGAATTGATTCTAGATGAGAAATGCTAGGCTAAAAATTTCCCTCATGTTGATGCTACAAGTCAGATCTAATATCTTTAATCCTGTTGGGTAAAAGTCACAAGTAGACATTCCAGAAGTTATAGCAACCTTCAAGAATGATTGCAGTTATTTAAATGCTCCAGGAAACCAAGGAACGTTAATGTTCTTTCTCATTGGAGATTATAGATGGGTTATCTGCAGTGAAATACCCTATCCTAAATTTGGCAAGAGCACCTCTAAGGTTTTACCTGCCATACTTGGTTAGGAGGTTTGTATTTCTCTCCACCTTAGAATTTACTTTCCTTGTATATTTGTTGCAAATATCTGCATTATAAATTTGTTCAGATCATGAGACAAAAATCCTGATAATTTTGGAAGCATGAGAAGTATATGTGAGAAGTGTAAGGTCTTTTGCTTAATCCCTAGGATCACTCCCTGCAAAAAAAGTTTAGCTCCTGTAACCACTTGTCCTAGTTATTTTGTATCTTTCTATTGATAAATATTATTATTGATGACTATATTCCTTCCAACATACCTGTTTTGAACCAAGCTGTCTACCACTGTTACTTTTTTCTTTAAAACAGCTTTCTTTAAAGGTATGGTTAATATAAATGAAGTGCATAAATTTAAAGTGTGTGGTTTGATATATCTTAACCTATCTATTGTACCTATCATATATCTATCTATCTACCTATCTATCTATCTAATCTCCATCACTGCAGGCAAGATAGTGAATATACACATCACCTCCAAGCATTTTCTCATGCCCCCTTGTAATCATACAATAATGGGTTCCCCTAATGGCCAAAAGTGTTGATCATCTTTTCATGTATCCTCTATGTGGATATGTCTACTTAAGTCTTCTGTAGGTGGAAGGTAAGGTTTCAGGTATGGATCCAAGCTCATTTTTTTTTCTTTTTGCATACCGATATCCAAATGTTCAAGTGTAATTTGTGCAAAAAGGTTATCCTGTCTCTACATCATTGCCTTTGGATCCCTGTGAAAACCAGCTGTCCATGTATGCATGGGTTTATTTCTGGACTCTGCATTGTTCCATTGATTTGTTTGCTCTTTTTTGTGCTGTTATGATTACTAGGATTTTGTAATAAATTTCAAGATAAAGTAGTGTTAGCCTTCTGTGTTAGCTTTCTGTCAAATGAGTACCTGAGACCTATAAGGAGGGAAGGTGTCTTAATTACTTTCTCATTGAACTAAAATATTTACTCCCTGTGATAATATACCTGAAACCCACAAGTTGTAGGAGGGAAGTTTATTTTGGCTCAGAGTTTGTAAAGGTTTCCATTTATAGTTGGTTAGCTCTAAGGCAGGTTGGCGTGGTACAGGGACATCACAGAGGAGAAATAGTCCATGGCAAGGCCAGCAGGAAGCACAAACAGAAGCAGAGGCAAGCCTCCCTTTCCCTTTTATTTCATCTGGGCTACAAGCCTTTTGGGTGGTGCCACCCACACCTAGGGTGCGGCCTCCACTATCCACACCCAGATCCATGCTAAACCTATTTAGTCGTTACACTCCCTTAATTACAGTATCACATACACTAATCCAGTGTCACATACCCATGATCCAGCCACCTCCCAAAAGCCCCACCTTTCACCTCATGAAGTTTTGGGGGACATCTAGGTCAAGCCAGACAGGAGGTTATTCTAGATGTTTCAGTCCATGCATACTTGGCTCTGTTGCTTTTGGCCTGTGGCAGGATGGTGAGTTGTGGTGGGAATGCACAGTGGTGGAGGCTTATTCATCTCATGGCAACTTGGAAGCAAAAAATAAGAGAAGAGTCCCAACATCTCTTTAAGGGCACAGCCCAAAGACCTCACCCCCTATGACTAGGTCCCACCTCCTAAGAGTTCCACAGCCTCCCAGTAGTGCCAAATGCTGGGAACCAAGCCTTCAACACATGCAGTTTCAAGGCACATTGAGGACCTGAACTGCAGCACCTTCCAACTTTGTTTTTCCTCCACAAAGTTACTTTGGCTATTTTAAATCCTTTATATGTCCAAATGAATTTTAGAATCAGTTTGTCTGTTTTTACAAAAAATCCTATAGGTTTTTGTTGGGATTGCATTGATTATAGATAAATTTTATCTCCTCCTCTCTTTTTAAAAATTTTTATTGTATTTTTTTATTTTAAAGAGAAAAGAATAAAAACAAAATAACAAAAACAAAAAACTATAGAAAACAATACAGAATTTCAAAACAAGATGATAGGAAATCTACAGTGGTTATTGTATTACTTATTGTTATCTTCAAAGTAGTTGCTCAGATTACCAAATATAGGCATGCAAGATTGATCAGATAGTTACACATTAACTATTGTTTACACATACAGGTCTGATTTATTTCACTGATGAGTATGGTCTCTAGTTGCATCCATTTGCTTATAAAAACCTTGAGTATCTTTCTTTATATCTGAGTAATATTCCATTGTATAAAAATAACACTTTTTCTTATCCACTCCTCAGTTCATGGGCATTTTTGGTTGTTTGCAAAATTTTGCTATGACAAATGGTGCTAGTATGAACATGGGTGCACATATGTCTCTGTGGTGTGATGTTTTAATTCTTCTGGGAAAATACCCAGAAGGGGAATGGCCAGGTTAAATGGGACCTCTAATCCTAATGTTTTGAGGAATCTCCAGACTGGTTTCCACAGTGGTTGCACCCGTCTATACTCCCACCAACAGTGGAGAAGGGTTCTTTTTTCCCCACATCCCCTCTAGTATGTTTTTGGTTGATTTCTTGATGATAGCCACTCTCACTGGAGTGAGATGAAATCTGTGTTGTTTTAATTTGCATCTCTCAAATGACCAATGATGTTGAACATTTTCCATGTATTTATTTTCCATTTGTATTTCTTCGTCTTTTTTTTAAAACATAAGATGTAGCCACCACATACATGCAGATGCTCACATGCGTGTGTGCTCATGTACACACACACACACACACACACACATTCTGCACCTGGATCTTCTCACTATACAACAAATCATGGAGCTCTCAATTTAATTTCTGGTAGTCTGTATTGTAGCTTCATTGTATTGTGTCACTAGGATGTAACTTACTTATTTAACCAGTCACCTATGCTTACTGCCAATATTTTGCAACTACAAATGGTGCTGCAGTACAATAATTATACTATGTCATTTCCCTTGTGGGCAAATACATCTGCAGGATACATTTGAAAAGCATGATTGCTAAGCCAAAAGGTACATAAATTCAAAACTTTAATGGATATCGCTGAATTGCCCACCCAAGGGTTTTGTTAATTTATATTCCTATCAGTAAGTAATAAATCAGAAGGCCACATGTGTCACAGCCTCGACAGTGCATTACCATTTTCTTTTTAAGTTAATAGGTGAAGCTGATATATCAAAATAATTTTTATTTATATTTCATTATTATCGGTGAGTTGAAATTGCTCTTAATGTTTTAAAGCTATTCATATATCTTTTCCCATATTTTTTTTGTCATTTGTTGCTATGGTCTCAATTTATGTAACCTCAAAATTTGTATGTTGAAATCCTAACATCCATGGTGATGGTATTAGAGAGTAGGGATTTCAGGGGCTGCTTCAGTCATGAGAGATTAGTGCCCTTATAAAAGAGGCTCATGGGAGCTTGTTGGGTTTTCTACTATGTGAGAGGATAGCTCAGAGTGACCGTCTGTGAATCATGCCTTCCTGTGGCTTGATGTAAGACTTCCCTGCAGAACTCCGAGAAATAAATTTCTGCACTTTAGAAGCCACCCGATTTATGGTATTTCATTACAGCCAGCGAGAGCTCAGGCATTCACCCATTTGGAAGGTTAGATTTTTAGAATATTTCAGTTCAAATAAAATGTTTATATATTACAAATGTTAGTTAGCCCTTTGTTATGAATTAGCAATATTCATCTTGCTTTGCTATTTGCCTTTGCTTATACCTTGTCTGCACATGAGGTTTTTATATTTATCTGTGTGAATTTATTAGCTTTGTTGTGAGGCTTTAGATTATTTGTCTTAATTTAAAAGGCTTCCCCATGTATATTTAAATTTTCTCCTGTTTTTATTCTGGTATTTTTGCATTTTTCTCTTTTTTTTTTTTCTACACTTACATCTTTTCTTTGGAATTTATTCCAGTACACTAAGGTACCTATTTTGTTTTCTGCTGTTCCAATGCCATTTATTAAAATGTTCCTCTCCCCCTACAACAATCCTTGATGCCATCTTTACATGTAGTAAATTTTCACGTGTTTGAATCTATTTCTAGATTTTCCTCTTCCGTTCCTTGGAATGTCTGTATAATCATGAATGCCACTGCTATAGCTTGGCTCTAGAATGTCCCCAAAGGGCCTGTGTCAATAGCTTGGCCTTCCGTGTGGTGCTATTGGAAGGGGGTGGAAACTATTAAGCAGTGGTGCATTGTGGGAAATTTTAGGCCACTGGATATATGGGACATGAGTCTCTTCCTCTTTTATTTGCAGCTATGAAGTGAACAGGTTTTCTTGCCATACGCTCCTGCTATGATGACTCACCACAGCCCAAAGGCAATGTGGCCAAGTGATCGTAGACTAAAACCTCCAAAATAAACTTTCCTTCTGTTTTAATTCTCTCAGGTATTTTATTACAGTAATAGAAAGCTAACTAATGCAACCACTGAACTATACCTTTACCCCAAGATTAAAGTAAGTTTATAACTTAGTGGTATTTAGTACATTCACATTATGCAGCCATCATATCTATCAAATTCCAGAACATTCCCATCACCCCCCCAAAATCCCTATATCCATTGTGATGGTTAATTTTATGTCAACTTAGCTATGCTACTGGTGACCCGCTCTTTGGCCAAACAAGTCTTGATGTTGCTACAAAGGTGTTATTACCATTTAATTAAGTAGGCTGAGATCTTCTAGGAGGAAGGAATTCTGGCTTAGTTTCTAGTTTTCAGATTCAAAACTGCAATATCAAACTCCTGCCAGAATTTCAGCCTGTTGGCCCTAAACATTTTCAAGCTCACATAATCATGCAAGCTAATTTCTTAAATGTTATTGGTCTCCCCTATGTATAGACATATGCACTCTGTATGTACATACACATAATCCTGTTTGTTGTTTCTCTGGAGAACCATAATACTTTCATTAAACATAACACACACTCCCCAACTTGCCTTCCTTGGCAACTACTAATCTGCTTTTTGTCTCTATTCTGGGCACCTACATAGAATTTTAAGATACATAATTTTTAAGTTTGGCTGCTCTTGCTTAGCATGTTCTCCAGCTTCATCCACATTGGAACATGTGCCAGTACTTCCTCCCCTTGAGTGGCCCAACAGTATCCCATTGCATGTGTACCACTTCCTTCACTGATGGACATTTGAGTTGTTTCTACTTTTGGCTGTTGTGACTAATAGTCCATCTCTTAGTTCATCAGTATGTGTTTGAACATCTGTTCCTAGTAGCTCTTTGGGTATACACCTCCGAAGGAAATTTCTTGGTTAAATGGTCATTTGTTTAACTTATCGAAGACCTGCCAAACTGGTGGAAGTAGCTATTCCAGGGTACATTCTTGCCAGCAATGCATGAGAATCCATTTCTCTACTTACATTCTGTTATCACTATGGCCAACCTAGTGAGTGCATAGTGCTGTCTCATCATGGGTTTGGTTTGCATTTCCCCAGTGATTAATGGTGCTGAACCTCTTTTCATATGTTTATTGGTCATTTATAAATCTTCTTTGGAGAAATATCTACTGTACAAAATCATCATTACCATGTTTATTTTAAAGCTCCTCCAACCTCTATCTCTTCCTGAGATTTATGTCCGTGTCTTGACAGGCCTTTTTGTTTTTACAAATGCACCAGAAATTTTATGGCAGCCATAACTCCCTAGCAAATTGTGGCAGGACTTCTAGATGACATCTTGCAGTTTTTCTGAGCTTCTTTTACATCATGTGAAGGCAACACCTGTTAAAGATGTATTTAAATTCCATTAGGGTACATTTTCTATCACACTGACATGTCTTAGTAATCATTTCATCTCTATTAGATATCATTCGTGAGCAGTTCTTAGTAGAGAACATGACTAAGAACCTTTAGGTGGTGCTCTTTGGTTAAAAATATCCCTCACACAACTTCAGTGCAGTACTCTGTTGTTGGGAGAAGTGGCCTTTGTTTTTTTAAGGATGATGCCCAGATACGCTCAAAGTCCTCACACCATGGCTACTGTACGTGCTAATAACCCACTCCTGCTCCTCCCACCCCAAGCACCCCTCACACTGCTACTGTACCCTCATTAACTGCTGCTAGTTATGCTGCCCAAAGGAGCCCCTGGCTCTGTCACACAGTAAAGCTCTTTTTCTGTGGCATAGTCACACCCTGCTGGTGGGACCATGGCTTCCCTTGTGTTCAGGTGCTAACAGCCTGTCACAAAGCCAGGCTCTCCCATGTATTACTCCCCCAGCCTCAAATTCAGGGCTCCCACCTCCTTCTTACTTGCTGATCTCCTCCTTGGCTTTCTAATTTTGGCCCATTTTTCTGCCAACCATTTGTCATGTATTTCTAGCCTATCTTCTCACTTTTCCTTTCCTCTTTTCTGGTTCTAAAAAGGTCATTTGGAAGAACTGTCTCCAGTCTAAATATATTAAAATGTATGGCAGAGTGGTAAAGTGCTTGCTTAGTATGCAAGAGGCCTTGTGTTTCATCCTAGCACTGCCACACACACACACACACACACACAAATGCACACGTGCACATGCAAAGATGCACTGGAAAAGACTTGATTGCATTAACTCTAAAGCAATATAATCTGCCTCTAAATCATTACCTCTATCAGTCACATCTCCCCCAACACTTAGTATCTTATTCTGAAATTTATTCCTCCCCTCCAGAGCACCCCTATTTCCCTAAGGAACCTTGCAGGACTAGGTCTTCTGTCATATACCTTGCTCTTAAAAAGACAAAAACAGAAAAGTCCAACTTTAAAAGTATTTTAAAAGTTTGTACTTTCCAAAGCTTTTACTAAAACATTTATTTTTTAAACAAAAATATACATTCAATCTCAGATTTACAACATATAGAAATAATTTATCTAAAGTAATTTGTGTTTTAAAATTATTAATATTGCACCCAACAGTATAGTCTTTGACACATTTGCATTGTCAACCTTTCCCACAATTCAAAATTCAGGAGAGAAATCTGTAACTGACAAAATTACACAAGCTAACTTTTCTGTAAAAAATAAAGAGAAACAAACGTACAATTCTTTTTATTTACAAGATAGAGTTGTAAACTTTCAGAAATTTATTTCCAAAGAATAACCATGAATTCTTTTTCACACCTAGAAAGTGCACTATAAAATTATAATTAAATTTTTCTGTCTTGTGTGTATAGATATGTACCCTTGTGATTTCTTCATAGGACTTCAAAAGGACTTCAAAGTGAGAACAAGGCATAAAATGTGAAAAACATTTGAAAAAATAATTTTTACCTTATGGAGGAAGATATTTTCCATAACCACCTAAAGTTACCCTTAAAGTTTAAAAGACAGGTGAGAGGGTGCAGTTTCTGTTCAGGGGCCTTTGTAAAGGATTTTGCATATAGGCAAGTGAAGTTTGCTTTCCAAAATACAGCTCTGTGAAATGTTCTAGAATGTATCACTGATATCCTCAGGTTTTATTTGTATGTTTATACTTGTTTCCTCCACCTCATGCTGGTTCTTTGATTTTTTTTTATCCCAAGTAGACATGGGGAAGGCTCCCAGAAGATACCCTGGGTTTTAGGTCTATTCCTCTCTTTTGTTTACTGGTTAAATAAGACCGTATATCCAGTGGGTTGAGGAATCTAAAATAGGGCCTTTCTGGCTTCTTCCTCCCTTCTTCCTTTTCTTTCCCTATTTTTTGAGACAAAGTCTCACTATGTAGTTCAGGCTGACTTTGAACTCACTATGTAGTCCAGGCTGGCCTCAACCTCATGGCAATCCTACCCCTTCAGTCTCCTGAGTACTAGGCAGTAGAACTGCAGGTATGCACCATCAACACCTGGATAAAATAGTGTCTTCCTCCAAAGGGAACTACGACTAAGATTTTTGGTAGATTTTTTTAAATAAAAAATTAAATTAGTAATTTATACACAATAATTATACAGACTTATGGTATACCATCTGATGGTGACTTTCATTAAAATAGTGGTGTTGTGTATTGAACCCACAGTCTTCTGCATGGTGCTGTACACCCGCAGCCTACCATGTGATAGTTTAGTAAGTGTACACATTGTATTGTGTCTAGATCATAGTTTTCCTGTCTCTTTAAACATTTATCTTTTCATGGTGGAAAAATCCAAACTTTTTTCCCTTAGCTTTTAAAAATACATACTTCATTATCATTACAGACAACCTACTGTGCAACACCAGAATTTATTTCTCCTAAGTGTAATTTAGTAGCCATTAATAATATCCTCAGTTTTTAATAACTGTTTTGTGAAAAGCCTATAAATCATTGTGAGGACTGGCATGTAGTTCAGTGATAAAGCTCTTTCCCGGCTTGCGCAAGGCTCTAGGTTCAATCCCCAGCTACCCACTCACACACACTTATATGCTTTGCTAGGGGGGAAGAAAACTGATTAAGAAATCCATGCTGAAGATCACAGACAGGAAAATTCAGTCGTAATTTTATAATGTAGGGTCATTCGAGTTGAAATATAAGACATTTTCTTAATTCCATTGTCCTAGGTCGAGTCTGGATTAAAACATTCCCTTTGAATCATAACGACCATAACCAGCTGAGTAATAGATTTTCTTGGCGTTGCTATTGCATAATAGCCCAACCCAAGTAGTTTGTTATAAAAATTATTGCCTTCAGTATCTTTGTGACACATTCGGTTTAAAAAAAAAAGTCCTGAGAGTCTTCTATAAAAAAATAGACATTTCTGGGGTGCGGCTGCGGCAGCCGCAGGGCAGCCTTCAGCTCTCCACCTTGCGCCTGTACTCCGCTGCGCCCGGCTCTGCGATGCCCTCGTCTGCGATGATGGCGTCCAGCGGCGCGCGCTTCCGGCGGATGCTGCGCCCGGACGAGATGAGGTCTGCATAGCCCCGCTGGTGCGAGAAGGCGTAGGCCGAGCGCCGAGTCGACGCACCCCGACGGAACACGTTCTGCCTCCGCTGCCACTGCTCCTCTGCCTTCAACCTCTTCCGATGTTTCTGGATCTGGAAAGATGGAGAGATGCATGTGGGAGGGCTGAACAGAGTCTATGACCCAGACGACGCCAGGCCCAAAGGAGCTGGGCAGAAACCAGCCCTAACCTGGCACCTCCACCCAGATCACTGTTCCTACTTCATAGAGGATGGGATGGAGAGCAAAGGTGTGTGTGTGTGTGTGTGTGTGTGTGTGTGTGTGTGTGTGTGTGTAGTGTGTCTAAGGTCTTGCAGCTTGAGCTAGTGCTCAGTCCCAGTTCAGACTGCTATAGATTGAATAGAAAACTGTAGATCTGGTTTCGGTTCTTACTGCTGACTCTTGTCCTGCCCGAGGGCTGGGTGGGTCAGGAAGGGAGTTACTGAAGGCTGTCTCTTTTCTAAGGAAGCTGATTGAGTACAGGTACCTTCTTCCACAGGCCAAATATTCCTCACAGGTCTGGGGTGGACTGACTGCCCTCATTAGCTGTTAATCCAAGAGACCTACGAGTTCCCCAGGAAGTGTGCTATGGCTCTTGGGTGAAACTCCTTGAGTTCCTGAGGGAAAACCACAGAACAGTTAGATTCTTTTCTTCCCTTGCATATTGACATGTAGGGTGTGATACCAAGAGCCGCTGTAGCCACCTTCTAGTGCGAGATCTAATAATGAAGATAGCTTCAGAGAGAGATGGAAAGGACCCATTCCTTTTTTGGCAACATTAATTTGCTCAATCAGCTGAACTCCCGGCCTGATAATTATGACCCAAGTGGACAAGATACATTACTGTTGAGACATTTTGAGTCACAGCTTTCTGTTACTTGTAATTCAAAGAATCCTGCTCCAGGAGAGGACATCCTACTTCTACTTTAAATAAATAAAGGGGGGTTATAAACCTTCTCTGTATGGCAAAATGTTAACAGTGTAACTGTTAAATTGAAGGAAGAAATATATGAGGCTTCATTATTCTATGCTTTTTAGTTTGCATTTGGGCATTTTATATTCCAAAGCAAGAAAACAAAAATCCCAACTCTTGGTGTATTTACAAGATGGAGTTACAGAGAAGAAGAAGCATTCATAAAAAGCCTTCTAACCAAGCTTTCCATGTGCTTAGAAGTCTGCAGAAAAGGTGCTTTGATTCCTATAAGGGATATGCAGGGTTGGAGGAGGTTTCCATATACCTTATCACTTTCTGATGGCCAAATGGTCATGGACAAGAAACGGATGGCAACGACAGGCAATAAACATACTGCAACAGTCAAGATGATAGTCAGCCAAATATACGGCTGCCTCAGGGCATTGGAAGCGGTGCCTGGAAGGAATATGGGAATAAATCATAGTGATTGTTTCATCCCAACTACATAGTTCGTATTTCCTAACCCACACATGGATTATCCATGGAAAAGATTTACAGCCAGATTAGCCTCCCCAAACTAGCCCATCACTGCTCAAGGAATGGGCATTTTAAAGTACATTAAATGGTGGTTGGATATAGCTCCATGGTAGGCTGCTTGCCTATCATTCACCAGGCCCTGAGTTCAATTCCCAGGACCGTATCAATCAGTTGATCAAACCACACAAGATAAAGAAAAAAAAAAGTGCCTTTGCTAGTACCACATTTATAGAAAATGCAAAATTAGAGTTTAGGGTTATAGCTCAGAGGTGAAGTATGTGCTTAGTATGCACCAGGCCTTGTGTTTGAATACCAGCACGCACACATAGGGAAATTAGACAATCAAAAGTTCTGAATATTTTTAGAGATTTACAAAAGCACTTTCCAATTTCTAGTTTTGTTTTACTCCACATAGTAAACAAAAATTACCACTGGCATTCCAAGGTGTTTTATATAGGTCCTACCATTCGGTCAGCTCTAAGAACTGAGTAGCATTCTCTTGGCCACACAAGGACGCTAAATTGAGGAAAGGTTATATC
Organism: Dinomys branickii; assembly: GCA_004027595.1. Lineage (NCBI taxonomy): Eukaryota > Metazoa > Chordata > Mammalia > Rodentia > Dinomyidae > Dinomys > Dinomys branickii. The sequence goes on from PVLD010006177.1 coordinate 19,189, forward strand.
TGCCCAACAGCTTAGTAACAGAACTAACTATGGCATCACCTGATTAAAACCTGCTTCTGTCTGACTGGAGTCTTGCTTTTCCCACTCTAGTTTGTCTTCTAGATTTTTATGTCAAAGGAAGTAACAATTTAATCCTATAATATAAACATGTAATCTGTTAACATATACTACTCAATTATCAAAAATCTATAGGAAATTTATCAAAATGTTTTCTGTATTTATATTCAAGTTCATGAAAATAACAATTTTTATTTTTAAATGTGTTTTTTACACTACTGAATGCATCAGATTTAAAACTGTTTCCTACGGGATCATTCTAAGTACCTGGGCCTTAAGTTTTTAAAATTGAGTCAGAAAGGAAAAACACACCACAAAAAAACTAAGCTCCATCACAAGAAAGGCTTATCACAGCAACTGTGTCAGAGCCCAATAACTGCCCACAAAACTCCCAGTCTTTCACAGGGAAATAAGTTTATGGGGATCTTTTTCATAGTGAATCATCTAAGCTCTCTATATAAATTAAGAGTCTTATAAATTCCAGTTTGATATTTATTCATATTTGATATTTATGATACTTAGGAAATTTGTGTCAGTTGAAATTCATTCTAGCACTTCTCATTTTATTTTTATATAGTTGTAATCACTGGCCATAGGACTATTTTATTTTTTACTACTGCTCTATATACATATCTTCAAAGATGCAGCCAACTTTTCAGCTGGTATTCCATCCTACTGGTATGTCATAGTTTGATTAGCTACTTTAACATTCTTAGGGCTGTGGGCTATTTCCACTTTCTTCCTTTTTTCATAATTAGAAATATTGTGGAGGTACATTACAGGTACAGGTCACCTTGCTAAAATTTGGTATGTTTTATCTTAGGGTGTTTTCTTCAAGTGGAAATACCTGGTGAAAATGTATGGAAAGTTGGATAGTCCATTATACATTTTTCAGATCGTGTTTTGGCAAAATTATATTACAGTGGTACCAGCAATACATGTATATTTCATTTACCAGCAATTTACCAATACTTGGTTTTATGTCAGAAGAAAAAGGCTTTTATCCAACCTTTCAGTCATTACACTATCTAACAAGTACACCATTGTACTTTAACATTATTTTGACTTGTTTACCACCTTTCCAGCCCACCATTATCATTCAGTTTTCAGTCAGGACACTAAATTTTACTACAAGTAATTTACCTTCCATGAATTTTTAAAAGTGTATACAGAATTTATGTCAGGGACTACACTAATGACATTTGTCTGTACATTTATTTTTGGAATTTAGAAAATACCAACCTGTAAATTGAAATGCAGATGGAAAGAGAACATGGATTCCAGCACTGTGAAAGTCAAACATGATGCCAAAATAAAGTGCAATGCTTCCAAAAATTGAAAAAGCATTCACAAAAGTCCAGTAAGAAGTATCCAAGCCAATCTGTTGGGAAATCAGTGAAAAACAGTGCGTTCATTTTAGGGAGTTAGCAGGACAGAAAAGATCTAAGAATTCTCAAAATGGAATTTGACAATTTAGGCATCACCAGAAACCAAACCATCCCTGACTCAGGCAAGAAAGAAAACGTGCTTGTGACGAGGGATGAAAACAGCACTCATTCTGTGAAGAGGCCAAGGCTTGGGTGGAGGGAGAATGGGCTGTATACACACCCGTCTCTGTGCAGATGTGCAGGTACCAGCAGGCACCAAGTACAGTCAGGAAAGCCACATACCTGGAAATTGACTGTTATTACTAGGGCTGAGGCAACCGTGACAGCGAAAGACTGGTAGTCTGAAGGCGCCTCTCCATCCTGCCCCACGGTTTGCAGGTAAGCCCCGAGAGAGACGAAGAAGAGGACCATCGATGTCAGCACTCCGTGCAACAAGCTGACGAAGAATCTCTTATAGTTGAATAGTAAGTCCCTTTGTCCCACTACATACAACCCAGGGAATCGGAGGCTTAGCTTGTCACTTACATCCTAAAGGAGAAAACAAAATTAGAGTCCTGTGTTGTCCAGTAGGTCAAAGACAGATGGCAGAGACATTTTCAGCAAGTTTGTTGTTAAGTTTTAGAAAGGCAAGCACTGAATGAGATGACAAATCCTGTCGAATTTCTGTGAGCAGAGATCGGTATCACAGTTGTAGTCCACCATTATTTGACACTTAATGCAGACAGAGACTAGGTAGAATTTTATCATTTTGTTACTTAGGAAAAGAAAATAATGTCAAAAAAGTAAGGAGGCTTTTTTTCTTCTTTTACCTTTTGAGAAAATATATATTATTTCAAAGTCTTTGGAAAAATACGTTCAAATATATGTTGATAAGCTAATCCTTAATTATCCCATTTTACTTATTAAAGCACTTTCTCTGAGAATTGCTATTGAATAAAATGTAGACTAATTTGGAAGTTAAACACGTAAAGTTTGGAAAGTATTAAAATTTACTTTTAAAGTAAATTAACACGAAGACATATGAGACCTTTAGGCATCTAAAGAGTCAAGTCTTAGTGTCTGAAAGGAAAATTATGAACATTCTAATCAATGACCTCAACAGATTCACGGAAATCCTCTTTTTTTTTTTCTTTTGTCTTTTTGAGACAGGGATTTGCTGTGCAGTTCAGGTTAGCCTTGAACTCATTTGGAGCCCAGGCTGGCCTCGAACTTGCAGTGATCCTCCTGCCTCAGCCTCCCAAGTGTTGGGATTATAGGCATGCACCACCACACCCACTAGAAATCCTCTTTCCTTATTACAAAATAAGAAGCATTATAGTTGTTACTTCACAATAAAATTGTACTAGGATTTCATGGGGATGAAACAAAACCTAGAAGATGCACTAATATCTCTGCTGTAACCTCTCTAGCAGGCGTCAGTCTGTTCAGGGGAATGAACACCTTCCCCTCTCCCCACATCTGGCTCCTACCTGGTCAAGCAGCCCCATGAGGAGCACGGGCAGGCTGGAGTAGAGCACATTGTAGAGGGTGATGAACCAGTCCTCATATGCCGTCTGCAAGGGATGACAGAGGCTCTGTGTCATATACAAAGACAATTGGACACCTACTTTCTCTGAGCAGAGATGTCCCCAGCTCAGTAGGGATTTTGCTCAGCTGAGTAACACCCCTCATCTATCCCTGTGGGAGACAGGCATTTGTTTCTTCTATCCAATGGGCAGAATCTCAGAGTTTTCCGTACAAATCAGTCCCAGCCCCAACCCCCACCCTCATAAGTATGGGTCTGTGCTCCAAAAAGGGTTTGGTGAATGACTCTATTCTGACTGAATAATGTTAGAAAATGAATGTTCATCATTTTCAGCCCCCTTTATTAATGAAATAGAACACTTAATAAAACTGGTTCAGGGGCATGTAAATACTGTTCAAAATTTTTTATTATGTGAGGTGAGCAATTGATGGAAACATTCTCATAACACAGAATCTGGCTAAATATTTTTTTTAAAAAACATGCTTCTGATAAACAGCAGTAAGTATCCATCATTCCTCAGGGTGGGACAGAGGAAGTAGACTCAGGACTCAGAGCCAGGAAGATGTCCCCAGTGCTGCTCTGAGTCACTGCCACCCTCAACCTGAGGCTCCTTTGCCCCCAAGACATGATAGCAGAGCACCAAAGATTTGACAGGTCTAGGTAGCAACTTAGGTTCATTTTTACCAATGATATTTTTCTGCTATAGCATCAGTATAACACAGAGGATCTCCCCTCTCATTTCAGTGAAAACTTAGGAGAAAAAATAGCAAATGGAGACAAGACAGTAAAGCTGTCATCATCCACAATTCATAATCCCTTTCGCTTTGGTGAAATATAATTTTACACTTCTTAGTTAAACAATCTGCCATTACTATTTTTAATAACATGGTAACATGTGTCACATAAGTAACCCCAGAAGCAAATTAAAAAATCCTTGAAGCACCAGAAACAGTCCACAAAGGCTATATACTCTTGATTATGTCCCCAGTTCGATACATAACCAAAACTTCAGAGAAGAAAAAAGCTTGTTCTTCCAGAACTGGGGATTTATTCATTCAAGAGATGGGATCTACTCAGCAAAAATAATTTTAAAAAATAATATTGCATTACCTGTGCAGAATAGCCATTGAAGAAGGAGTACCAGAAATGAACCAAAGTAAATGCAAAGTTTTTGTAGAAGAAGTACCGCAGGAACTTGCACATCCTTATGTAAGACCACCGGCCATGCACCAGCAGCAGCCTCTGCAGGTATCTGAACTGGGCAAAGGAGTAATCACTGGACATGACAGCTTGCATTCCTTCCTGTCCACTTATCCCAACACCAATGTGGGCAGCTATGAAGCAGAAGGAGAAGACATTATGCATCATAAGTGGATCTTAAGGCAAAGCAGCAGATGACAAAAAGTGTTTCTATAGCAAAACAAAAAACAAAGATATACACATTCATGGAACAATACATATAAAAGCTCCTGCTCACCATATGTCTCTCCCAACTCCTGAACCCAACTCAAGAGTCAGAGGTACAAGTTGCTAAACAAAGCCTCCATAAATATTTGTGAAGAGACTTTGGGTGGGTGGCGAATTCCACTTGGGTTATCTGCCCAGTTTATCAGCCATGCCTCCCACCCACAGGGTAAGCCCCAGGCACCCATGTGTGCCCTGTGCGTCCCTGCCTTGTTGACCACAGCCGAGTCAGCCATGGGCAGATGTATAGTCTCTGGTAAATACTATGAACTGGTTCTCTTAACCTTTGTTCCACTCCTCTTCTAATTGGAGAGGTTCCCAGGATACCTTGCAGCTAGGTTCTTGCTGTGAATGAGGTTCACTGTTTAGATCCACTTGTAAGTTGAAAGCAGAAGTGAATGGGAGCCTGGCATCCCTTTTCGGTAATTCTAAGCAGAGCTCACATCCACTCTCCAGCTGCCCAGATGTTGCTAAGCAACTGCAAAGGATTTTCAAATTAAGCAGCTCTTTAGAGGAACCTCAAAGGCAGAAGCTTTGGTGGGTGTCCTAGAGGTTAGAGACTCAGCCTAGAACTAGCTCCTTCAGTCCCTCAAGAGCTTTTCAAAGCACTTAGCTCTCTGTGTTAACTTGTTTCTGGTAAAAGTACCTACAGGGCTGTTTCCTGCCCTGAACTTTGATAAAAAACCCAAGCTGGGCCAACCAGCCTCTCTCTTGTTCTTCTGGAACTAAAGTTTCCAGATGTGTTTATGTCTGGAATTTTAACTAGTAAATTCCTGAAATGTAGAATACATGTATTTTTTTTCTGAAGAGTCTGAGAGAGAGAGAGAGAGAGAGAGAGAGAGAGAGAGAGAGAGAGAGAGAGATGGAAGGGAAAATCAGGTCAGGGAGGTAGAAACACAACTGACAGATGCTGGCTTCCCAGTGAAACTGCAGGTGCCAGTTCCAACATCTTGTGGCGCCTTGGTTTCCTGGATGGGTGGCAGGAGACATCTTTTTATTTTTATAAAGGAATTTATGTTTTCTTAGGCTTACTTTGTTTACCCTCCTATACTTACAATCAAAAGAGTTCTGTCTAAGACCCTCTTTAACTTTCAAAGGCTTATGTATTCATGGCCCACTGTGATCTTAATTCATAATGGTTTGTGTGTGCATTTGTGTAGGGGGAGTTTCCAGAATGGATAAAAATTAAAGTCATAATTCTATTCATCCTTGCAGTAACCATTAAATAACATTTTTAAATTAGAGAATTGTGAATTTTATCTTATTAAAAGCCATGGGTGTAAAGACTGACAGCAAGAATAGAGAACGTGGAGAGCACAACCTATTAGTGCACAGACACTGGGGAGGTTGACTGCCAGCACAGTTACAAGGAGAAGTCTCAAAGATCTTGCCCCAGTGGAGGAACGCAAGGTCTGGAAAACTCAAAATATAACTCCTGTAACTTGTCCAAACCTATGTTTTCAATTACCCTTTGCAGTTCTAAAAAATAGAAGCTATTGCTTTTCATTATTTATGAGGTTTTTTCAAAGCACATTAATAGTTTTTACAACCACCCGTGGTTGCCAAACTGCTCTGTCCTACCAAACTATGGCCATCGTTCCCTTCTTGAACAAGCCATGGAGGGAAATGTTGAGAGTCTGTCTTGGCTTTTGCACAGAGGAAGAGGACTCCCTGGCCCAGGCCCTCTTCACTGAGCCAACAGAGAACATTTGAAGTAAACATGGGCAGGGTTCACAGTGTAACTGGAGGTAGCTGAGCAGACACACTGTAAGACAACCGTGCTTCTTGGTGGGGTTTTCAGTCCTAAAATCGAAGTATAGACCTGTAACTTTTTCTGATGTTCCAAATGTAGGGTCAAATGCTTCACTGGTAGGCACAGCTTCAGAATTCCTAAACAAACTGATTATTTTCCAAAGGCATCCAGCTAGCATAAAACATATTCAGGCAGAATGCAGCCTCTAAGGATCCATGGACCCTTGTCAGGGACAAAAAAGTGGTTACTATTTCCTCATTTCTAATAGCTGATGATCAGATTGCTTTTAACCTTTTTTTTTTTTTTGTCTTTTTGAGACAGGGTCATGCTATGTAGTTCAGGCTGGCCTTGAGCTCACTTTGTAGCCCAACTTGCAAGGCTCCTCCTGCCTCAGCCTCCTGAGGGCTGAGATTACAGTCGTGCACCACCACACTCAGCTCAGATTGCCTTTAACATCTGAGTTTCACTCTAGAGTAAGTCCTCAACTTAGAAACATTCAAGTTGTGAATGTCCACAAATACGAACACACCTCATACTTGGTTTTTTTATGCTTCACTATATTTGAGTCAAAGGCATCTAGGACTCACTTTGTTGGACTTGATAAATGAATCCAACTTACGAATGCTCTCCCAGAACAGAACTTGTTCATAAGTTGGGAACTTACTGTACTTCTTTGTGACTAGCAAACAACTTCTTTCTGTATATTGTTCTTGACGCAGCTGAAAGAAATGGGAGCTTTTGCAAAGTCAAAAACGGAGCTAGGTACTGTAATCCCAGTGCTTGGATAACTGCTAAGGAGACCTTAGTTTCCTGTATTTTCATCCCAAATGGTGCCCCATAAGTTATATATAAAAATCCCTAAGCCAGGCATGGTGGCCCATGCCTGTAATGCCAGCACTTGGAAGGCTGAGGCAGGATGATTGCTCCAAGTTCAAGACGAGCCTGGGCTACAAGGTGAACTTAAGGCCAGCCTGAACTGCTTAGCAAAACCCTGTCTTAAAAAGATCAAAACAAAAACAAAAACAAAAAAACCAAAAAACCTCCCTGGCATATCACAGGGCTTAATAATAATTTTTAAATAAGAATGAGCCTTCGTAAGGTTTATACATAATGACTGTGTTCTATCATATTGCTATCAAATGTTCATCTCAGAGGGACAAAAACTTCAAGTCTGTCATACAATAAAATGGTAAATCTGTAAGGCAAACCAGCCCTTCCTCTTGACTTCTCCAGCATCTAGAAGCCTATGTTATAATTGAATAGAAAGAATGTTGGAGTTACCCTTTTGGCACAGTTATGTTAAGGGCACACAATAGAAAACAGAGTGGAACTGGCTACAGAGAAAAGAAAGAGATTCAATTCAGAGCAAAAAAGGGCATTTGTACGGTAAGACAAGCACATGCAAAGAACAGAGGAATTAAACTGGCAGTGGTAACAGATATAGGCATAAAAAAAGCAAGAAGACATACGTCATATAGATGAGTCCTGTCGAGGAGATAAAGTTGGAATATTCTTAATATATCAAGGAGGAGGAGGAGACTCTAAGAAAAGAAAGAGATGGACTTGTGAGTCACAAAATAAGCCCAGTTCAAATCGAGTTGTATATAATGTGTTTAAGCTACCCGGCACAATATAGGGGTGTAGTCACATAATAATTCATCTTTGAAGTAACAAGGATGACGTGGACAAAATATTGTTGTTTTCAAATGAGAAGACAGGCCTGAGCATGAGTCCTGGCTGGCCAGGCTGTTGACAAAAGGAAGAGAACGAGTATCCCTATCTCACCAGCTTCGATATTTTCATGCTTAAGTAGAACATCCCTGATTCAAAAATCCAAAATTCAGAGTTCGCTGAAATCTCAAAATTTTGAGCAGGACTGAAAAGCTTTATGGAAATATTCCAAAACTGAAATGCTCTCAAATCTGAAACACTTCTGGTGCAAAGCACTTTGGGTAAGGGCCACTCCACCTGTACCCCCTTACTACCACGTAGGGAGAAAAAAGGAACAGGACTCACATGTAGACAAGGACTCCAGGTTCAGCAAGTTTGTTAAAGGTAGGAAAAAAGCCCCAGAGAGACATGCTTAGGTGAGGAAAAATAATATTTTTCAACAATTACGATCCTCCCAGCAAAATATTTGGAAAACTTATTAAATTTCCAAGTTTTTAAAAAACCCCTAAAGAAATACGCAAGAACGAGAGGGGGAAAAGCACAATGAACATATAAAAGAAAGAAAATGAGAAAGCCACTCAACAGAACGCATCTTCTACGTGCGTCCTTTGAGTACCACTGTCAGTCCCACGGCCTGCACTGCAGGCTTCCCGAGGGGAGGGTCACCGGCACAGCAGGGTCAAATGCCTTTGTTCAGTGTCTGCATTCTGAGAATTTCTGCAGTGAAATCTGAAGACGAACCGCGCAATGTTCCTGCCGTTTCTCCTATCCAGCAGGCTGGGTCTCATGGGCTACCTGTGTGCAACTCACTTTTGATCATGTTCACGTCATTGGCTCCATCTCCAATGGCCAGCGTGATGGCCTTCTTGTACCTCTTCACCAGGTCCACGACCATGGCCTTCTGCTTGGGAGTCACCCTGCAGCAGATGACGGCGCTGCACTCACAGGCCAGGTCCACAAAGTTCTTCTGCCGTTGTTCTTTCTTGGCCTCGAGCCTCCTTTTACTTTGGGTCCGCATTCGTCTCTCTTCTTCTGTCCTGGGGAACTTCAGCTTCAGAATATTACCTTTTTTGGTCTTTTTCTCTAGAAGAATTTCATTCTGTAAAATCACAGATGGGAAGGTTCACTAATCGCTTTAGGGTTTACACCAAGAGTACAGTTTTCAAGTCTTCGGTTATGTGAAGGCTGGATCACAGGTTATATCACTGATGGTACTGTTCTAATTATAAAACATGTAGGACAAAAATTTACAAAACACAAAAATCTACAAAGAAAAACTGAAAATTACCCATTAATTGATAAACCAAGATAACCAGTTTTATTAATTTGGGGTAATTCTTTTCATATGTCCCATAACATTTTAAGCTTCAAATTTGGAAAGTCAAACTTGCATTTATAGCCTAAGAGATTTTTAAATTGGAAGTTAATAAATACACAAAGGCATAAAAAATGGGTCCAAATGAATGGCTGTCATTTAGTCAAAGGTGCAGACACACTCATGGAACGTACCAACCAGGAACCGGTGATTATTAGGGCACGGTTTTCACCAGGGGGGAAAAAGGGTTCAGGCACAACAGGCGCAAATTTTGCATAGACTCCACCTCTGTTTCTCTGGTTTTCCATCCTTGTGTGAAGAAGAGAACTGTGGAAAAAATTTTAAGTGATTAAAATACAAAACCGTAAAAAGCCCTATATACATGTATATGTATGCACACACACACACACACACACACACACACACACACACACACGCACACACAATTTCTTTCTTTATTTTTTGGTACCTGGACTCAAACTCAGGACCTCATGATGAGGCAGGACAATTATCTCAGTGCTAGGCAAGTGCTGCTCCTTTTTTCTCCCTACGTGGTAGTAAGGGGGTACAGGTGGAGTGGCCCTTACCCAAAGTGCTTTGCACTGGAAGTGTTTCAGATTTGAGAGCATTTCAGTTTTGGAATATTTCCATAAAGCTTTTCAGTCCTGCTCAAAATTTTGAGATTTCAGCAAACTCTGAATTTTGGATTTTTGAATCAGGGATGTTCTACTTAAGCATGAAAATATCCAAGCTGCTGAGATAGGGATATTCGTTCTCTTCCTTTTGCCAACAGCCTGGCCAGCCAGGACTCATGCTCAGGCCTGTCTTCTCATTTGAAAACAACAGTATTTTGTCCACGTCATCCTTGTTACTTCAAAGATGAATTATTATATGATTACACCTCTATCCCCAGCCCTTATATTTTTTCAAAATTACACTGAATACATAAAAATTTATCATTTTTAAGTTTACAGTCCACAGTGTTGAGTATATTCACACTGTGATATAAACAATGTCCAGAAGATTTCCATGTTATAAAACCCAAACTCTCTATAGACTGTACTCATTAAATAACAACATCTTGTTTCTTTCTCCTCTGGGCTCAGGGATATAGCTCAGTGGCATAAGCACCTGCCTGGCAAGTGCAAGGTCCTGAGTTTGATTCCTGATACCAAAAAAAAAAAAAAAAAAAAAAAAATCCTGGTTAGCTTCTTTCTCCTCTCCGTCCCTGCTACTCTTATCCTACTCCACTCTTATCAAGCTGAGAACCCTTGATGGCTTATATATGTGGAATCAGACAGGATTTGTCTTTTTGTGACTTATTTCACTCACTATCCTTAAGATTCATCTATACTATAGCCTATCACAATTTATACTCCTTCTGAAGACAGATGCTGTTCCATTGTATGGGCACGCCACTTTTTGTTTGTTCATTCATACACTGATGGACACTCGGGTTGCTTCCATTTCTTGGCTATTAATGGAAGATAGGGTTATAAACATGGCCACACATCTATCTCTCCAAGATCTGGCTTTCAACTTTTTGGAGACTATGCCAAGAAGTAGGATTGTGGGGTCACATGGTAATTTCTTTTCTGTGTTTTGAGGAACCTGCATACTGCTCGCTGCAGTGGGTGGGAAGGTCTGCTGCTCCTTTTGTTTTCATATCAAGAGTGCCAAGGGGTCCCGACACTTGCAATTTTGTATTTCTTTTCCCTTTCTCTCCTCCCTCCCTTTCTCTCTCTTCTTCCTCCTTCTCCCCATTCCCCTTCCTCCCCACCCCCTCTCCCTCCACAGGAGGTGAGAGCTCATTTCAGTCTTGATTTGCATTTCCCTAGTGACTAGTAAAGTTGAGCATTCTCTCACATTCTTATCAGCCATTCGTGCATTCTCTGAGTGAAGTTTCCACTCAAATTCTGTGCTCTTTTTAATTGGATGACATAATCTTACTAACTTTTGATTCTTCTACCATGGGAGCACCATGTTCTTGGTACTTCTCTATTTGCCAAAGACAGCCAAAGGAAGACACAATTGAGAGTGTGTTCATGAGCAGCAAAGTAAGGTAATCAATCTGAATTATAATACCTTGGCTACAAAATTACATCCGCTTTTTAAAACTTCTCAGTGCTTTATATCAACAAATTATTAACATGTAGGTGTTCCTTTTCTCCTTCCTTCCCATCCTCTTTTGTCCCTGATCTCGACCTCTCCCTCTCCTTCCCTTCTCTTCCTCCTTGTCTCCCTCTCCCCCTCCCTGTCCCTCTTGCTCTCTCCTCTGTCTGTCTGTCTCTCCCTCCTGCTCTCTCCCCCTCCCTCCCTCCCTTCCTTTCTTCCATACTGGGGATTGAATCCAGGGAGCTCTGAGTTATACTCTCAGGGTTTTTAAAATTTTCTGTGGAGAGCAAGTCTTGCTAAACTGCCCAGGCTTCAAATTCAGGATCCTCCTGCTCCAGCCTCCCAAATTGCTAAACTACTGGCATGCACTACAATACCCAGCTAGTAACACTTTCAAATAATGGAAAAATATGTCATGGAATTTAGGAGTGGAAGGAAGGTCTCTCAACCTTGCCACTACTGATGTCTTTGCCTAGATAATTCTGCTGTACGTTGCTGCTTACTGCAAACTATAGGACATTTAACAGCAGCCCTGGTCCCTACCCACTAGAAGCCATTAGCACCCCTCTTGTCCTTCTGCAATACCAAAGATGTTTGCAGACATTGTATAGTGGACGGCAAGCTGGAGAACTACTGCACTACTGCTATCCCTTTTCCACATTAATTCTCATTTTCAAGTTAAATATGATCAAGACAAAACATTAAAAGGCTGGAAGACAGTGTGTGGTGGCACAGAGGCTGAGGCAGGAGAACTGCCAAGTGCAAGCCTGGGCAATCCAGCAAGATCCCATCTCAAAATTTAAAGCATTAAAAAACAAAAGGACTAGAGACATAGGTCAGTGCTCCATGGATTCAATCTCCAGTGCTGCAAAATTTTTTTTAAAAACATCAAATTAATGAAAAAAATAAAGGCTGACAGGGAAAAAAAAATAAAGTTACCTATTCAAATCATTTTACAGGAGTCAGCACTTCAGGAACTATCTAGAAAGATGATTCACCTTTCTACAGAGAGACGCTTGGCTAAGAGTTTGATCATAAACTTTGCTACTGGAAGGAACTATTCAAAAGGAGAGAGAAACTGGGATGGGGAAAGGAGAAAAGAAGGAAGGGAAAAGCGAAAAAATTATATATATATATATATATATATACACACACACACACACACATATACATATGATAGTTAAAATATTTACACTACTAATTTCTCTTAGTTCATTGAAAATCAAGGTTTGTGCTAATATTGTTTGGACAGTTAAATGCCTGTATCTTGTACTCTGAGCAACTAATTTAAAACTAAGAATACACAATAGATTAATCATGGTTACCTTCCTATTACCTTGTTTTGAAATTTTTTTCTCTTTAAAATAAAAAATTTAAAAGAAACTTTGCTACTTGTATAAATTTTATCTTTTAATTTAGCATAGTGACCAATTGCTAATCTTTTTTAAAAAGAACAAATTTATTAAGGGCCCCATCTATAAAAATAAACAAAACCATATGGTAATTAACCAAATTACTGGCACTTAAATTGGGCATGGTGGCACACACATCTAATCCCAGCACTGGGGAGCCGAGACAGGATCCTTGCAAGTTCCAGACTAGCCTGGGCTACAAATTGAGCTCCAGGCCAGCCTGAACTGCATACAGCGCCCTGTCTCAAAAAGACAAAGACAAAAAAACGCCCCCCAAAACAAAAAACTGATTAAGTGTATTTATTAAACATTTATTTGTCTATTGCTACTTCTTTTTTTTTTTTTTGCCTTTTTGAGGCAGAGCTTCGCTATGCAGTTTAGGCTGGTCTGGAACTCACTTTGTAGCCCAGGCTGGCCTCAAACTCCCAGTTATCCTCCTGCCTCAGCCTCCCAAGTGCTGAGATTACAGGCGTGTGCCACCACGCCCAGCCTATTACTACTTTTTTAAAACCTAAAAGCAAAAAGAGGCATGGTTTATGTGCCTCTATTTAAGCAGAACTGATCTGGACAATAAGGTTTCTGATTTAGCCTAATTTAGCAGACTGCCTAAGTACTGGAAACAGTCACAAGTGCTTTATCATCATTAGAAAGAAGACTAATAAGAACATCAACTTCTGCATCCTCTCTGTAGGCCCACCAAATGTGTGTATGAACAGCTAACTCTGACCTTGTGCCTGCCTGGCAGTGTTTTGAGGAAAAGTCTTGAGGAATAAATGGAACTGTTAAGCCGTCTGTAAGCACATCTTGTTAACTGTGTCTAGTATGTTTATAGCTTCTTAACACGACAAGGCTTTTCTAGGCTGTTTCTAGGTCTGCTGCTATTCAGTGCAAAAAAAAGTGTTCCAGCATAAACCAAGATTTAAAAACATCAGGCCTGTGCACCTTTAAATAGACTACAAATAACCTACATAATGTGACCCACCAAACACTTTCCTTCTAGGACAAAGTTAGTTGGTCTCCGCTCCCCCCCTTTTAATTTTGCTTCCAAAAGGTAACATCCCTAAAAAAAAAACACGATTCATATTACGTTGCTACTAATATCACAAGTACACTTCCTTTTGCAGGAGAAGAACAAGCACCAAGAACTTCTAAAGAATGGAGAAAATGTCCCGTAAGAGGTCCCAAGTTTCCCTGAGACTAAAATCTGCTCAGAATAACTTGGAACTACCTGTTGTTCTCTTGCTTCATTTAAATGTGGCCAAACTGTACCACATGACAGATCCTGGCTCCTCTTTCTGCACGTGTCCTGCCTTGCGCATCTAGTCCTGCCTTTGTGAAGGTGAAGTCCTGCATAATTTCACACTGCAAGGCCTTTACTTACTTTATGTCTTCCCCATAGCAGATGGTGGTGTCTTCTGTCAGAAGTTCACAAGCAAATCCTATATTTTCGGCAGTTTCTGCAGCAGATAAAATTAAATGTCATTCCTCATGTTGAATTAAATAATTGGCTCTATCTAATACAGGTTGTATATCCCTGATCTGAAATGCTTGGGACCAGAAATGTTTCAGATTTCTTTTTTTGGATTTTGCAGTATTTGCATATGAATAAGATGTCTTAGAAACAAGCACTGAGTCTAAAAACTAAATTTGTTTATGCTTCATATAAGCCATATACACACAGCTGGAAGGTAATTTTATGTAATAGTTTTAGTGAATGTGACCTGTCACACGGGTCACCTGGCACTCAGGTGGAAAATGTTCCACCTGTGGCACCAAGTCAGCACACAGAGCCAGGTGCGGTGGCGCAGGCCTCTAACCCCAAAACTCAGGAGGCTGAGGCAGGAGGATTACTGTGAGTTTGGGGCCAGCCTGGGCTACGTAGTGAGTTTAAGGCCAGTTTGAACTACATAGCAAGAACCCATATCAAAAAAGCAAATAAATAAACAACAACAAAAAAGTCTTTGCTCAAAAAATTTGAGATTTTCAGCATTTCGGACCTCAGACTTTCAGATTAGGGATTCAACGTGTAATGAAGATTTCTTTCAATTCATGAACATAACCAGATTCAGCCAAATATACTACTTTTCTGTGGCAATATATAGAAGTCATGTAAAGAAAAACACTCCTTGGTTTCTGTAACAAGTGAAAGTCAAAGTCTAGTTTGAGATCTTTTGAATAGTAAACTGTGTGATATTATCAAATATATGATTTGGTTGTTTAATAAGTTAATTGTTCATAAACTACTAAGCATGCTCAGATTATGTGGTTTAATCACTCTGCTATTGGGTGGGGCAAAGGAAATGTTTCTATCAGTGCTCATGTGGGCTCCTCCTGAAGATATTTTTTCCCTTCTTCCATTACCACCCATTTGGTACTTATTAAAGGTCAGGGCTGTTCTTCCCTTAACTTGGCAGGGTGTGTAACCTTTCACTGATGAGGTCAGAGCAAGAGATATTCTCTGATCTCCTGGGAGAGGCTTGTGGAATAAAGGATCACTGCCAAAGAATAACTTGTTGAGCTCTAAATTTAAAAACTAACATTTTTCCTACAGTATAAAATTTTAATTTGATTTTTAAGTGGCAAAATAAGCAACGAAACAGAAGTTGTGGTTGTTCAGCACTTTATAATTTTCTAGTCTATGTGCAACAAATGGAAAGCTGCAGAAGAGACAGAAGGAAGAGGGAGTCGGTCTTTTCGGGACACGGGCTCATGTCCGGTTGCAGAGATAAGACCAACCATAATCAGCAGACACAACAAGGAGCTACATTACCAGCAATCTGCTACTGAGGCAGCGAAGGGAAGACAGGGACAGAGGAGGAGGTTTTTAAGAGGAGAAAGTGCCTTCCTTTTACAGAAGCAGCTAGTGCTTGTGCAGGATGAAAAGTCATCCTGCGCAAAGGAAACGGGAGGTATAAGCACTTGTAACTTAATAGATATTTTTCCCTACACAATAAAGTACCCTTTTTGTCTCCAGTGAGCACCCAGATCTTAATGTCTGCTCTCGCGAGTTTTGAAATGGTCTCGGGAACTCCATCCTGTAGCTTATCTTCTATAGCTGTAGCACCTAATAGCTGGAATATACATTTGGGGGAAAAAAAGCAATTAAAATGTAAACCCAGAATTTTCCTTTAACTTCCATCTGCCAACCTCTAAAAAGAAGCAATAATTTTACTCCTCGCTTGGTGCTCTACAGAGGCCAATGGCCAGCTTTGGCAAGAACACTGCCTTGCTGTTCACACCACAAACCAAAACAACTTGAAACTTTTCCTTAAAGGATGAACTACTTAATTTATCAGGGTGAAAAAGTAAATAAAAAAGCAAGTACAAAATCAATGATGTTAAGAACACACTTTCACTGTGTATATGCTGCTTTACATAAGCAGGTTCTTCTGGATAAAGGGCAACAGTAGCGATTTGTTGGCTATGTCCAGTTACTCTGAAGTCTTTAGGCAATCAGAATGGTTTTGAAAAACTTCATTTAAATATAGTGTCTTTCTCTTATTTCAGATAGGATTGTGTGTGTTCAGGATGGTATGGCTGTAGACTGTTATTTAAAAATTTCTCAAAGTGTTTCAGTAATTCTAATTATGAAATAAATGCTGGTTTGTTGTCATGTAAAACTCAATGAATTTTAAAAGTGACATAAAAATAATGGTTAGATCAGAACCTCTGAAGATCTTTTTTCCTTTTGCTTTCTCTAGCAGTAACTTCTGTCGTTTTTCGGAACAGAGAAATTCAAATGACCTAGTTCCTTTGTACCAATTTCAAATGCTGAAGTTAAAATAATCTTGAAAGCAAAAGATAAAAAAAGTAACAAAATGAAAAAAAATTTTCAACCCAGTTTATAACATCAAGGAAAAAATTATTAAGACTAAAAACTCACAATTAAATCTTTTTCAATTTCCTCATACACTTTATCCAGAGCTTCATCCCGGTTGGTAGAGGCCACACTAGCAGCCATAAACTTTTTATTCCATTCTGCAAATTCCTTTTCTTCAATTTCCTTGTAGCAAAGGCACAGAGTTCGAAGAGTTTCACTTGCAAAGATCTATTTTATTTAAAAGACAAGCCACCCATGCAGGAAGTTAACTTTATATAGTTTAAGATCAAGTTTGAAATCTTACTCTGAGTAATATACTAAGAGAACTTAACAAGAGACAGCAAAATATGAAAGTTTCTGCAGAAGGATTAAACTTTAGTTTATAGTAGACTTTGTTTTCTGAGTATCCTCAGGGTCCTAGAACTATAGTTCTAGTCTCTAAATTAGTGTAAGGGAAAAGACTACCTTTATTCTAAATAAAGACACAAGGGTGAAGAAAAGCTTTTTCTCTTAATAACTAAGAAAATAACAAAGAGTGTGATGATGTTAAACAGAGACCTGATGATTTTATAAATTGTACACATAAAATATGTTACAATTGCAATAAACTATGACTCTCCACCAAACATCAATCCTCAGATCAACTCTCAAATATGTGAGCCACATTAAAGCTGAGGTCAAACATTTTAAGGAAAAAAATGTATCTAGAAATTTTCCTATAGTGAACAGATTAAAATAATTCTAAATAGCTGTAATATAAACCAATAAAAATCTTTATTCCTTCATAGTCGTATCTTGTGTAGCCAAGACAGAACTGGTCAACCAAGTTCTCTCTGTCAAAGATTCTTTAAAAGGCGCTATACTTAGTTGATTAGGCTGGCAGTGTTCACATCTTCCTGAGAATCATTCATTCTATCTGCATTAGTGAGAGTACATAGTCTAAAAAGCGACCCAGTTAAAAAATACTATGTATTCATCACATTCTCTCTGCAGAACATTTGGCTGGCTCTAAACCTCAACGGCCGTTTAAAGAAAAGGGAAGAGCGCTCTTTATTAATGACCTACTATGTGCAAAGATGCCCTCTCTTGCAAGGATCATTCAGGGTAGGAATTATTATTTCCCTTTTCACATGGAGAATTGATGGTTCATACCATACACTAAGCATTTTTCCAAGGACACAAATCTAGTAAAGAAGCAGAACGGAGATACAGTTCTGGCTGATCTCTGCACCTCATTCCCATCAACACACAAAATCAAACAATATAAGGACTTGTGGACAATTCCTAAAGTACAAGTTACAAAAATATTCTAATAGCTGCAGTATCACTGGATAGCTTCTTAAGATAAGGCTTTGATATAATTAAAACCAAACTTTTTTTGCTAACAGAGTTCCAAGATCTTTCTTTGTTATCCTGTATTACAGGAATGATTTCTTGCCTTTACTCTCTATCAAGAAGGGGGAGTTTTGAGAGGTCACAGAAATATTTTAAGACTACAGTTTAGTGTATAAGAGGTGATCAAAAACTACAGCGAATGCTTAATTTAAAAAAAAATCACATTAAAAGACACTACCATTAACTCCCCTTAAAGTATCCGCCCCTCACTTTGAACACAGTTACCCCATCATTCTTGATACTTTCTTTTTTAAAAAATTTTTTTAGCCAACATCATACTAAATGGACAAAAACTGAAAGCTTTCATTTCAAAATCCCGATACTTTCTGAAGCAATTCTATAAGTCTGTGATACGATCAAAAATAGGAAAGGGAGGCTCATGAAAACACTGTAGCAGTTCTCAAACACCTTATTCACCAGATCTGACACTGGACCTCTTTTCCAAAGTCAAAATGATTCCACAAGGTAAGCATTTTCAGTTGATTTGGGACATAAAGGCAATCGTGACAGTGCAACAGAATCAGACACTCACAAAAGAAGACTTCCAGAACTAATTCAGAAAGTGAAATGAACAATGGGATAAATGTGTTTGAAGCAAGGGGGATTAATGGCAATGTATCTTTGACTGCAATACATTTTAAAAAATTAATCACAGACTGTATTTTTCGATAACACTGTGTAGCTGTAGTTTGCTCAAGATTACTGGAAGACAGAAAGGCCACTCAGACCTACAGACCCGGATGCTGAGGGCTCCGTGGTTATTTCCTAGGATGTCAGCAGCACGGGCAGAACTTAACACGTAGCTCTCGTGTGACCTTAATAGGTAGTACCAGAAAGTAAGATCAGAATCTCTAGCAGACACAGAAAACATGAGACTTACATCCAGGGCATCTTGTGTTTCTTGCTTTGTAGGGTTCATTCGATGTAACCGCTCATAAATTACAGTGTCAGCACCTTTACAATATAGCCTGATATTGCCTTCAGGGGTTCTCACTGGCAGCAAGGAATGGAAAAAGACACAATGGAATTAAATTCTTAATAGAAACTACATTTATAAAGTTAGTGTGAAGGGTTACTGTGCTCATAATTCCTGAGTTTAATATTAATGCATGTAGGAAAGTGTTGTTCTCAACAAAGCTGATGAGTCACTGTCTACAGTGAACGTAATACTGGCAAACATAAGGTCCTGAGTTCGATCCCCGTACCTCAAAAATAAAAGAGCGTAACCGTGAAATAAATATGAAAAGTTTCCATTATAGTCAACTCAGTTTTCCACAGAAACTTATTCCTTAACAAATATTTAGACTCCTTACTATGAAGTATATTCTGTGCTAGCTACTTTTTTCCATAGAATTTTCATTGTCCATGTCAAAGAATCTTTCTTACCTATGAACTCAGGACTCTTACATCAAACCATAACATGCCTCCTGTGATCATTTTCTTGTATTTTGATCTCCCCAATAAGTTAGTTGCAGTATGTGCCTCCTCACTAACTAGATTTCAAGATCTTTAACCCAGATGCCGGGCATGACAATAAATCCCCACTAATGTTTGGCACATAGAAAACACCAAGTTAAGAGTTTAGAAGACAGTTAGACCTATACATTTTTATTGGTTGAAAATTCAGTGTCATAGTGAAGGAGGTCTATATACACTACTTGAACCAAGTGATCAAAGTTAGTGCCACTATTACTGAGACAAAATGACATAATGTGCCTTCTGATGTGACTTCAAGAAGCGCACAGAATCACATGTGTACTGTCCTGTAAAGAATATATAACCTAAATCTATCTAATCATGTAGGGACACGAAATGAATCCAAATTGAGGGACATTGTACAAAATACCCAACCTTTGCTTTCCAAAAATGTCAGCGTACGGAAGATAAAAAAAAAAAAGGTTGAAGTCATGATCACTTAATGCAATACATAATTTTGGGTTGGATTCTGAACTAGGACAAAATAAGGAGAGAGGAAGAGAGGAAGGTAAACAGGGAAAGATGGTGGGATAAAGGGAAGAGGGAACCAGAAAATTAGAAAGAAATTTCCTGGTAAAATTTGGAAATGTCTATAGATTATATAATATTGCATCATAGTAGATTTTCTATTCTGGTCATTTTACTTTGTATATTAGTGAAATTTCTTGTTCCTGGGAAATCCTTATTAATGTATTTAGAGCCTAAATTCTGTGTTTCATTCTCAGATGGTTCAGAAGATAGTAACGTGTATAGATCATGAAACTGAAAAGTATGTCAAATGTTAACAAATGGCGCACATTAAGGGGTGCACAAAAGTCCTTTAAAGCATTTTGCAACTTTTCCACAGATTTAAAATTATTTCAAATTACTAACCAAAGGAAAAAAAAACAACTTCAGAATTAGAAAGTGATCCTCATTCCCACTGAGTGGCCTGTGGTTGAGGGCCAGGACTGCAGGTACGACTGTGATCCAAATGCCCAGTCTCCCTCTTCTCACAAATGCCTCACCTGCTGAGTCTGCCTCCAGGCATCAGGTATAGAAGCTAAGTGCTCGGAAGAGCTGTTGGGGAGCGTATGGCATGGGCTGCCCAGTAAGCCACCTCCAGTTGCTAGGCAAGTTGCACCTGCCCCTCCAGATTTAGCAGCCAGAGGCCTCCATGGAAGAGAACATCCACAGCATTTGCAGGATTCTAATAGGCCAGAATGTCCCTTTGTGTAGTGGACACGGTGAAGAGTTTTAAAAAAATATCAATTTGGACGGCCTCCAGGAGCCTGACAGTCCACTCATCACCTGCTTCATCCCGCCCTTGCTAAATACAGTGGGTCAAAGCAATATCGAAGAGAACGAGCCATAGTTGGAAGGACACCTACCTATTATAGACATTCGCTTCCGGTCACTGTTGAAGTCTAAAATGGCAAGAACTTTGTAGGTCCTTTCAGTGCCCAGCTCACTGATGGTGATCGTGTTCTGTGTCCTGGCAAGAAAGGCAAAGCCAAAATTCCTTGCGGCAGTTACCAGGGCACCTTCATCGGGAGAGGCTGCCTGGTAGTTGAGCTGACCTAACAAGGAAAGCAGGAGAGAAATCCCAGAAGAGCTGTGAAACTAAACACAGAGCTCACCTGCAAGTTCTCTACTCGGGATCCCACGCAAAGCTCAGCACCTCCTCAGGAGAACTAGCCACTGACTCCTAAGGGCTGTGCCAAAGCAAAGCTTCAAACACTTCAGACTTTTATTTTCAATTATAAATGGTCATAGAAACTAGAAATAAAACAACTGGTCAGAAGAGGGGCACTCCTGTAACTCCACTATGCACAGGCTATGCCGTCCAATCATTTCTTTCAATCTTTTTAAAAATGCCTATTTTGGGAATAGTTCCTGTCACGCCGAGTAGATGTTTACATTTGGATTATTTTAACACTGTATTTTGAACGTGTTACTGTATCTTTAAGGACTCTTCATAAACATTATTTAAATCAATGTAAACACATGACCATTACCTTTCAGCACTTAATTTACTTCCAAAATTTTGGATCTCAAAAATAACATGTAATAACTTTTCTGTTAGTATAAAGATTTTTTTTTTTTTCCTAGCCTAGCGTGGTGGTGCTCACCTGTAATCCCAGCACTTTGGAGGCTGAGGCAGGAGGACAGCTGCAATATTGAAGCCAGCCTGGGCTACATAGTGAGTTCAAGGCCAGCTTGAACTACACTGTGAGACTCTGTCTCAAAAAAACTGATAAAAGGTTTGTTTTTCTGTTTCTGTTTTAAGGACAGATTGCCAGCGGTAAAAATACTGAACTAGAGAACACTGACTTTTGTCTGTTTGTGGTGGCGGGGATGGAACCCAGGGCCTTGAGCATGCTAAGTGTGTGCTGTACTACTGAATTGTGTCCTCAGCCCTTCGCTCACCATTTCTAATCCCAGGGCTATATAACCCTACTTTGTCTTCCAAAAGGTCAGAAGAGTGTGTTTACTTTGCCACTGCTGCTTTCTAATTAGAAAATAATGGAACTTTGTCAATCTGATCAATATCTTGACTTTCTTTTGTTCTTGTGTTTCCAGTGATCACCCTCCAGGCCTTGTGCACACCAGGCAAAGCTTCTACCACTGAGCTGTGCCCCGACCCCAGGGTCTTGATTTTTAGAAGTTAAATAATAGACAGTTACCTCCTAGTCACAGCTACACTTCAGTAATGAGAATAAATCTCACAATCTTAAGTGAAAGAAACCAGACACCAAAGAATACATCTTCTAAAGGGTTCCATTCGTAGAGTCTAAAGAATGAGCAGAGCTAGCCACATTACCCAGAGCCACGCGAGTTTTCCTGGATGGACAGTAAGCAGAGGGAACACAAAAGGACTTCTGAGAGAATTGATAGTATATTTTGCTTTCTTTTTAAAACCTGGCCCTTTTTAAAAACTTCTTTTTCTTTTGAGACAGTCTTGCCGAATAGTCTACCTGCGCTCAAATGATGACTTTCTTTTATAAATCAGTACTCTTTATAAGGGTATATTTATTGAGCTGTGTACTTATGATACATACATGTCTTAGCACACGTTATGATGCAATAAATGTTAAAAAACAAAAACTACTCTGCTTACCCAAGATTTTCTATTTCTTTCTTTCTTTCTTTTTTTTTTTAAGATTTTCTATTTCCTGCCCAAATTTCTGTCTCAGAATAGAAAGAAAAGTATTTCCATAGCCAGATGAATTTTTGTAGGAAAGGGCATTTAGTTTTCCAGCATGGTATGACCAGGACACCAGCTATGGGTACATGGGCAGCTTTTCACACATTCCATCTATTTGGATGGGTAGGAGGCACCCAGGGAAATGGTTACAGGTAAAACTAAATACCCCTTCGCACTCTCCTTCCTTCTTGTGCTGGCTTAGATAATCCATTCTAAGTCAGTGTTAAGCACTTTCAACTAGTAATTAAAGATGACACTGTAGGCTTGCTTTCTGTTTGTTCACCCTGAAAATATAAATGTCCTTGCTAAATCCTGCCATTCCCTAAACATACACAAGTGCCAGAAGGCAAATTGTTTACCCAGAGCAAAGCAAGCAGCAGTGAGAACAAAGCACCTCCCTTCACAATTTTAGTTGGCACAGTGATACCTTACATAATATTAACAGCAAGCTCACTTCCAATGGAGAAAACAAACAAAATAATGAAAGGTGGTAACATGACCATGAGTAGGACAATCCTATCTGAAGCCAACACCTGATATTTGTATCATTAAAGGAAAAAGAAAATCCTTCCACTACCTTCTGGTAACAGAATCAGAAACCTGCAGACTAATAGAGAAGAAAAAAAACCTCAGAGACTTGGTCCAAACTTTATATTTGTAGGAAGACACTTGGACTAATAACCCGTTGTAGAAAATTCTTCATGTGCTACACCTTTAGAGGCAACCAGAAAGACCATCTTTTACAGACTAAGCAGTGTATCCGGAAAACAAATGCCCACAAAAAGTATACTCAAACCACAAATGCCAACCTTTTGCCTCTCTTTATTCAGATTCCCTTCTCTTTCTGCTCCAGGATATCAGACCCATTGTGAGGCTGAGGCCCTGTGAAGTGAGTTGTCTGACCACTGGCTAAAGACCTCCGAGGGAAGGAAAGGCTCCCAAGGCTTCCAGGCTTTGTGCTTCCATGACCTCTGCTAGAGCAGCAGTCTCAGTCCCTGGCACTGAAGTTGGAGAGGATGGATTGGTAAGCACTGAGGCCAACCAATTCTAGCTGACAGCCCACAGGGAAATGGGGACCACAGTCCTTTAACCGTAGGGAATTAAACCCTACCCTAATTGAATGACTTTGGAAGACACTGAGCTCCAGATAAGCACATGATCTGAGCTTGATATTAGAGAGATGCTGAGCAAAGGCCCAGTCACGCCATGCCTAGATTTCTGACCTAGAGAATCATGAGTTAATATGCAGGTATCTCAAGTGCCTGAATTGTATTAATTGACTATAAAATAACAGGAAACTAATGTGGCCTCTTCATTATGATCTCTTTATGTACCCAACATTTGGGACACACAAATCATCATCTGTTAAGGTCAGATGTCATGGCCACATATGTGAAGGGATGTCCTTCTTTCTCCTGATGATGCTATGCATAATGCAGAGAAAAAGCAATCTTCATTATTCTTATATAAGACTTTACTGTGAAGGGACAGCCACGTGATAGGAGGCTGTATTAGGATGAGTTTGCATCTGCTGGAAGACCTCAGGCAGGTCCCTCATGCTCTGTGGGCCTGGATGTCCTTAACTGTAAAATCAGAGGTGTGTGGTCTCTAAGGCCCCTTTCAAGGAAGTCTTTTATGGGTTCTTTATGGATCAAATGTCAAGCTAATTTCTTATCTAACCTCCTGTGCCAAGGAATTCACTGTGTCTCCATTCTCAATAGCTGCAGCAACTGCTTGTCATTTACTCGGTGAAGAAGGAGTCCTTGGCATGTCCAACCTTTCACTGCAGCTGACAGTAGGACAGAGAACTGCAGAATGTGGTGCTGAAGGGATTCTGAACTTCCAGCCTTTTTACTGCAGCACTGAGGAAGCGACCAAAACTGGGCTGGCTCCCCTCCAGTACACAGTCCAGGGCCTTGTTATTAATATTTGAAGGAGGAAAAATAAAGCCATGGTATACTATGCATAACCCCCTATTCTTGCATAGGATTGAGCCCACCGTACCCAGTCCTTTTCTTCTTTTTCACTTTTGAGGCAGGATTTAGCTAAGTTTCCCAAGCTGGGCTCTAACTAGCAATTATCCTGCCTCAGCTTCCCAAGAATGCTGGGATTACAGGTGTATACCACCATGCCCGTCCAAAAATGGTGTGTACATTTCCTTAAATTGACCATTTAGCTCTCAAAATACCACCATACACTCAAAGAAAAAAAGAATAATTTTAGTAATGAATCAAAATGAACCAAGATGCTTTAAAATGTCACCGTTTTTATTCTACAAGTAAAATTTGCTCAGCTAGTCAAAATGACTTCTTCCTTGGCAACTTGTGACCTAGGATCATCCCTTTCCACCCTTTCCCTCTTTGCTGCCAACAGCCCCTCCCATGGATCCATCCTAGTTCAAACTCTGCAGTCTCACTGCATTGCATTATTAGGTTATCCTTGGAGAATGGGTTTCTTTGAAACTTGCTGAAGGATATCAGGTATGCCTTCTACATGTTTCATTTTTCTGTGTGCATATTCCTTCTCTGAGACTTATCTGTTACTTATGAAATATCATGGCTGGAGCTTCATCATGAGGGACTTCTCTATGCTTCAGTGTCTGAAGTAAAAAGGAAAGAATAAGCCAGACATGGTGGTGCATGGCTGTAACTGCAGCGCTCTGAGTGGCTGAGATAGGAGGATCACAAGTTCAAGCCCAGCCTGGGCAACTTAGTGACGCAGGGAGAACTTGTCTCAAAAAAAAAAAAAAAAAGGGTTGAGAATGTAGCTCAGTGCAAAGGCCCTTGGTTCAATCCCCAGGACCATAAAACAAAACAACAACAACAATAAAAAAAAGAATGGAATGAAATGAATGAAGGAAGTGAGAATGAAAAGAGTCTGTCCTTAACCACAGCTATATCAAAAGAATCCCCTGTGCTCTTTTTACAATGCACGCATGCATCTGTAGAACTCATTATGCCCATATGTGAGAAAATGACTGGTTTGCATCGATACAGATGAACTTGCAGTAACAAAGTTTGTACAAACTGAATTTAAAAATTCTGTCCAGGAACCTAAATGTCAGCATTACTTGTTCCCATACAAATTCATATTAATTATAGTCTTTCAAATGAGAAGGCAGTTTAAAGGGACCCAGGTTTTAGCTGATAAAATTTTCAGGAAAGCATATCTGAATTTAAGCAATAAAAGAAATCTCTAAAATCATTGTACAAAAGATCAAGCTTAAGTCTAAAGTCCACAACAGCCGGGTGTGGTGGCACACGCCTGTAATCCCAGCACTCGGGAGGCTGAGGCAGGAGAATTGTCGCAAGTTCAAGACCAGCCTGGGCTACAAAGTGAGCTCAAGGCCAGCCTGAACTGCATAGCGAGACCCTGTCTCAAAAAGGCAAAAAAAAAAAAAAAAAAAGTTTAAAGTCCACTTGTGATGTAGATAAGGTCTGATTTTACATTCTCAATAAAGTATCATATAGTAGAAAGATTTTTAGTCTTCTATTATAATTCAAGAGCCAAGCATTTCTTTTAATGATAAAATTGCATTAGGACTGCAGATATAGTTCAGTGGCATAAGCACCTGCCTGGCAAGCACAGGTCCAGAGTTCAATTCCTGGTACACCCCTCCCCCAAAAAAGATAAAAATCGCATTAACAAAGCGATAAAACCAGGGTTACAACTGTGAATCAGTTTTAAACTTCCGGAGAAAATCTTGTTTCTGGCTTTGCTGTTCCATGTACCTTCTAGTTGCAGGTGCTCTCAAGTACTCGTGATTTGAATGACTGAGATAGAATTATCACGCCCACTATTTGATATGCATCTGAGTCATGATCATGGGTCACCAGCAAATGAAAAGGACAGCCTCAGAGGCTTACAGTGCCAGAGGAACACTCACCATGGGTCTGGTCCACCATGACTGTGTGGCAGACTGCAAGCAGGAAGAAGAACTGCTGGATTTCTGGCTCCTTCCCTGATTGGATTTGCTCAATAAGATAATGGTCATAAAATGCAAAATTCCCATCAGCAAATGTATTCCAGCTAAAGTCAACTTGCTGAAAGAAGTGGAGAAGCAAATGCAATTTAAGAAAAATATTTCTGTATTAATAACTGATATGAATAAACCTCCCTTTGAGTTTTTTAACCAGGCAAAAGTCACCTTAAGATTTGAGCACATTCTTGACTAAAGTATTAGAGGCTTCCACCTGTCTTACAGCACATAGCACCCTGCAGTGGGTTGAGCTGAGTCCCCCAACAAATATGTTGAAGTTCTAACCCCCAGGTCCTGTGAACATGACCTTATTTGGAAATTCAGTCTTTGCAGATGTGGTCAAAATGAGGTCATATGGGATTGGGATAGGAGGCCAGGTACCCTTGTAAGAGAGAAACTGGAACACAGAGATGAAGACGTAGGGAGAACACCAGGTGACGGCAGAGCAGAGGGTGGAGCCTTGTAATAAGCCAGGGAACACCAAGGACGTCTGGCAGCCACCAGTCTCTTGGAAGAGACACGAAAGGATGCTTCCCTGGAACTTCCACTCTGCTGACACCTTGATTGCAGGCTCTTGGCCTCTACAACTCTGAGAGAACAAATTTCTGCTGTTTTGAGCCACTCGGTTTGCAATAATTTGTTAAGGAGCTCTAGGAAATGAATACACATCCCAGACAGATCCTTAAATTGAAGAACTCACCTCTATCTTGCTGTGACTATGTTGAGAAGCATCTCGATGGTCTCCTGAGAAACAACACAAAACAAACTGAGTCTTCACCTGTGTCCGGAGGCCCCTCCGACCTGGCTGCGCATACATGGTCGGGGTGTGGTTCTCATAGTCTGTACTTGGACGGTTCTGGAGTTAAATGTGCTTTTCATGTTTCTCAAGAGTTGAGAAAAATAAGGAATACTTATGTATAGCCCACAGAAGCTAAACTCTTTACCACCTGGTTCTTTACAGGAAAAGCTTGCTGTCCCTTGGCGTGGCTGTTCAAATACTGGTGCCTGTCCTTGTATACCCCACTGAGATCTGAATCAAGGGCTTTAAAATGCTTTATCTAACTCTCCTGGAAGGACTAACATGGGACTTATGGGACCACATCCTTCCCCCAGGGCCCATCTTCCTCACTGATGTGAAAACACACTCAGAGAAAAGCTTTCTCTAAGTGGAAAGAATATGCACATGCCTATATTCTTTTATTTTTAAGTGAGGTCTTTATTTAAAAGTTAGAGCACTCTTATTTCAATACAGTATTCATGTTAGTATTATTTGTAAGCATAAGCTGTGTTTCGGAAAACTGGAATGGAAATCAACTTCTAAAAAAATTGTGAGTCACACAAAATATAAAATCGACAACTGCAGTCACTTTTCAGTGTCCAGTGCGGCAGCACGAAGTACACTCACATTGTTGTGAAACTATCACGACCACCTAAACCCAGAACTGTTTTTATATTGCCTAATTGAAACTCTATACCCATTCAATAGCAACTCCCTACTCCCTAACCCCAGCAACCAACATTCTATTTTGTTGCTGTGAGTTAGTGATTAAATAAAATCATACAGTATTTGACTTTTATGATTGGGTTATTTCACTTAGCATAATGCCCTGGGGATGCATGCAGTGACAGAATAGGTTAGACTTTTCTTCCTTTTAAGGCTGAGTACTATTCCTTTGTTTGTATGTATATCTTGTTTATCCATTCAACTCTTCATGGGAATTTGGTTGATTCCACCTTTTGGCTATTGTGAACAGTACTGCTCTGAACATGGATGTGCACATATCCTTCTAGGTCCTTGTTTTTAATTCCTTTCAGTTCATTATATTCCTAGAATTTGAATTGCCAGGACATATGGTGACTCAGTTTTCAAGTGGAGAGAGGTGTGCCTGCTTCTGACAGTTAATTTTGTTACGCAGGTCTGCTCAACAGTGCTCATAGTGCTCATTTACAGCTTGGCTGGGAATGATCACAGCAGTAGGGCCCACACAAAAGGGCACTGGCCACTCTTGGAAGGCAGGCTCAGCCCCAGGCAGTACTGGGGGAATGATTCTTCTACCCTAATTCAACAGCCAACCATGCCTTGTATTTTAGATATAGCTGAGACTAGTCAAGGAAAGCCTATCTCACAAATTATTTCATGGGAAAGATTATCCCAGCCTGTATTATACTTGTTGTTATGGTTGATACATTGTGCCAACTTGGGGAGTCTAGCGCTTTGGCTAAGTAACTCAGCAGCTGTAAAAAGGACATGCCCTTACCCTTCTGGGATGTTGTTTATTGTGTTAATTTGGGAAGTTTAAAAGGTTAAGTACGTGACTCAGAAGGGAGCTGGGATGCTTAGTTGTATACATCCTGAACCTGTGGAAGAGGAGGGCATGGAGACTGTGTGAGAGCTACACGCCCCCTGGGTGGGGTAGGCTGTTTACTATGTAAGGGAAGGAGAGAGGCTGCTTGCCTGCCATTCCTCCCTTTTGCTACTTTTTTTTTGCTGTGCTCTGCTGCCTTGAACATTTGTTCTCTGCCATGTGCCCCTCTGCCTCAAAACCAGCCAAATATGGACTGAAACCTCCACAAACTGTAAGCTAAATAAACCTTTCCTTCCTTCATTTTGGGCGTTGGGTATTTTGTCTCAGCAACGAGAGAAAAGTAACCAAGACACTTGTGAAAGGGACTTTTCACTCTTGTGTACTCACACTCACCATAGATTTGCCCATTGATGCAGCACTTTTTAAAGGTCATAATATTTTGCGTCAGTGTCCCCGTCTTATCAGAGAAGACATAATGGATCTGCCCGAGCTGCTCATTCAGGGTGGTGGTCCTAGCCTTTGCGGGTGTGTCCTTCTCAGAGCAGTACATCTGCAGGTCCCGGTTAATGAAATGGCTCTGTCCCAGACGAATTATTTCCACACTACGGAGACAAAAGATGATGCTGTATGGAGCACTTAGATGCGAGCGGCAGGTGGTGGATTTTACCTCACAGGAGGTAAAATTACAGGAGTGAGCTGCATCTACTGCCGCAGGCTGAACGTTCGCACCCCTCACGCCTACACAACAACCCATATGCTGAAACCTAATCCCCAGAGCAACAGTGCTGAGGTTGGGCCTTTCCGAAGTGGTTAGGTCTGAGAGCAGAACCCTCATGAATGGGATTGGCGTCCTTATGCAAGAGGCCTAGTGGAGCTTATTTACCCCTTTTGCCACATGAAGATCCAGAAAGAAGCCGCCATCTCTGCTTCACCAGACGTCAAATATGCTGGCCTTTAATCTTAGATTTCCCTGCAGCTGTGAGCTCTATATTTCTGTTTATACATTAGGTGATTTAAAACCAGGTGTAGTAGTACATGCCTGTAATCCCAGCACTCAGGAGGCTAAGGCAGAAGGATCACAAATTTGAGGCCAGCCTGTGCTATACAATACCTGTCTCATCACCCTGTCAAGTTACTTGGTTTAAGGTACTGGGTTATAGCAATCAAAACAAAACAAAAAAGCCCTGTGTTTTTATAACATCCTCACAACATAAGCTGTGCTGTAGCCCATGTGCTCAGTTTTGGGGAATCCTCACCAAACGTCATTCTCCAGCTTCGGAGTCAAGAGGCTTTAGACTTGTGTTCTTCAAAGCCACTTGCTCAGGCTGAATCCCTCTCACTCCTGCACATCTGACCATGGAGTTTCATGTTCAGAACACAGCCCAAAGACATGGGCCACAGGGTGGCCCTGCAGACAGGGCCACAGGCATGGCCATCTTTCCTCTCTTCCCTCTTATTCTCTGTTGCACTCGGGGACACCTAGGACAGCTGTGCTGATCTTCACCTCAAGTGTAGGGCAAAGGAGATGAAGGCACAGGAGGAGACAGACTGCCACATGTTCTCAAGTAGGCAACAGTCTATTGGTGGGTAACCCCTCATTGTGGAAAAAGTATATATATATTTACCATCTTAAAAGATTCTAGGGGGCTGGGGACATAGCTCAGTGGCATAAGCGCCTGCCTGGCAAGCCTGAGGTCATGCATTGGATTCCTGGTACCCCAAAATAAATAAAAGATTGTACAATGTCCAGAATAAGATATTCTAAAAAGATCGTCTCAGTTTTAAAATTATAAGGGAGTAGGGATATAGCTCAGTGGTAGAGCACTTGCCTAGCATGTGTGTGTCCTGGGGTTCCTGCCCCAGTACAAAAAAAAAAAAACAGGAAGAAAAAGAAAAACCAATACAGAATTAAATAAATTTCAGTATTAGCAAGCTGCTTACATATGTAGAAATTGTCAAGTAGGCAATGGATGCTTTTGTAATAGGTTAAAAAGATAGAAAAATAACTCACATTCCCTCTCTCCCTTTGGTAAATATGTCCTCATATGTACTAAACACCAAACACACTGTACCTGGTACCGAGTATACATGAATAACAACACAGATGAAATCCCTGCCATTAAGTGGGTTCCCTTGTAGTAAAGGCAACTACATTAAAAGCCTCAGTAAATACATATTCAATTCGGTGCTGAAAGTGCTCTGCAGAAAATCAAAGCAGGGAAAGGGGAGATGGAGACCAAGAGGGAAGAGGAGCAATGGGTAAGATCAGGTGGGTCTGGACAGGCCAGAGTGATAAGGTGAGGTCTGAGCAAAGGCTTAAAGGAAATGAAATAGCAGCACATGTCTATCTAGGAAAGAATATTCCAGGCGAAGATAAGAGTAGGAACAAAGATCCTGGGGCAGAAGGAACGTCAAGGGAGCAGGAGAGGCAGGGCCTTGGAGGCAGGCAGATCCTGCTGGGTCTTGGGGGTGATACTGAGGCCTCAGTGATTTTATTCTGAGGGTGCTGGAAAGTGTCCATGGGGTGGAAGACAAAGCAGAGATACTCCCCGGAATGACTTAGTATGACTTATGCGTTAGAAGAACCTTTATTACTATCCACGAGACATAAAAGAGTTGCATTAATCATGCAGTATAACTCATTAACTCCACATTCTACACAGTATAGAGCTTATTTTATAGCATACATTGATAGTTTTATACAAAATCTGTCCAATAGTTCCCTTAATGAGGGTAACATTCATTATTTTTAGTCTTTAAAGGAGCTGTGGGACAGATGGCAGCCCTAGGGCTTATTTCCCATCAATAGAACAACAGTAATTACACATAATAAAATTAAAAACAAAACAAATGTACACATAATAAAATTAAAAGCTTCTAATTACAGGGATGGGAGGGATCCTATGTGCCTCTGGACCATTATCTACTGGAACTAAAAACTGCCTGGGACTGCAAAGTATATTTTAAGGCACAGTTCCTTCCTCAGAGATCTAAAATCTAATTGGCCAGTGACAGTGAACTGTAATATCAAAGAAAGAAAAAGGAAGTAACATCTCCAAACAAGGTGAGCGACACCTGTCAGAGATACAACCTTGATCCTCTGTAGTGATTCAGACTGACAGTGCGATGAGGAGCAGAACCTTGTGAGAGCCAGGAGGAAGGCAGAGACCTCCCTGCCAAAGGACTGTGGCAGAAAGGCCATAAGTGAGGCAAGCAAATGTAGGTGTGGCAGGTGGTAACGAGCCAGGCTCACCTATGAGGGTAGGAAGGATCCTAAAAAGGAAAAGTAAGTGTTTCCATGACAACCTAAATCTTCACCTCCCTGGCTCTTTTTGATATCTGGGCCTTGGAACACACTAAGAAGGAGTCTTACCCAGTAAATGATCATGGCCTGTGACCTCTGAACACCAGGGCCTTATCTGCAGAGAAAATAAATAGCAGGTGCCTGGCACCAACAGACACTCAAAGGTTCATTTCTTCCCCTGGCTTATTATCAGCTTTAAAATAGAAGTTATTTTCCTACTTGTTCCTTTTGACCTTTGAAACAACTATTGCTAGACAGGAAGGTGCTAAACGGGACAAGATACTGTTGTCTTCCCTGAAAGCCAGAGGCCAAGAGGAGACAGCCTTACCTGACATAGAGAGATATGGGTACCATGGTGTTCAGAACGATGAGGTAGCCCCAGAAATTCAGGAATCCACGGTAGGAGGGAGTGGCATTTTCTCCATCGTAGAGGTACCAAGAGTAATTACCAACTTGGGCTTCCCAGTAAGCATGGCCAATGGCAAGGCCAGCAGAGAGCAGGATGAGAACAACAAAGATCTACAAGGCAGGAAGCAGTGACAGGTGTTCTAAGGCAGAATTCCCAACCTTATGCAATTCGTTGATGTTAATTAACCTTATTTAACACTTTATTCTTGTTTATTATAACTTAATAGTCTACCAAATTAGTATACTTCAAATAAAACAGTATCATAAGAACAGTTCAAAAGTCTATTTGATGGTTATGATCGATTGGTTCATTCCGTATTATATATACACAGTCAAGTTTTATTCCCAGAATTACCTTATAGAAGAGAAGGTAGTATCTTATATTTAAATCCTTGAAGACTTCATATTATAAGGTATTCTCCTAATTATATTTTACCTTGAACAATCACATACTGTTTGAGAAAATAGCTTTCTTTAGCATGAAACAACTTCAAACCATGATAAACTGGGCTCCTTATAAAATAAGGAAATTTGCACAGAAATTGTTTTTTTTAAAAAAGTGGAACCACCAACATATTTGGGTGGTTATTTCTAAAGATACAGTGTCATAAAGATGGCATGGCTTTGTAAATAAGATCACTTGAGAAGGAAACAATAAGCCTTACACTGTAGAAATGGTGAGCATATACTTCAGGGAGAAATTAAAAAATCAACTGTCCTAGTGGTATTTTGTATGGTATTTGAAACTCAAAATAAAATTTCCAATGACAAAATTAAATTTCTAGACCTATGTTTCCATAATGCAATATGTCAAAACAACTTGTCACAGAAGAGAGACGATGGGCTCTTCACGAGGGCTTGAGTCATGGTCCCCTCAGTGACAGTGAAGATAAACAGTCAAGTTCAAGGAAAATTTTCATTAAATATGAGAGCAGCAGAAAAAGAGCTTTCCTTTAAATTATTATATTGCCTTTATGTGATTTTCAATGTGTATATACAATAAAGCATTATAATTATTATAAGTCCCTAAGACTTTATGTATTCAAATTGAACTAAAAATTTGAGAATAGGAAGTTGGAGGTCTGTTTAATATATGAGCTCACAATAAAATAAAAGCACTAACACAGCAGAACTGAGATTTCCCTTCTCAAAAGGCCTTCTTCCAAGGTTGGCCTTTGCTTGGCATCTGAGAACTTCAATTTGGGGAAGGTTTTCTTGTTCCTTATTTCTTTTTCTCTGATAAGAACGGTTCACTGTGCCCAACTATGCAGGCAGCACAGTTTATGCTGACCACCTGCATTCCAAGTCTTGAATTTTGGTGCATGTCAGGCACATCAGGTGCCTACATGACCAGTCCCCAGTTAAAAATCTTGGGCAAGAGTCTAATGAGCTTCCCTGGAAGACAACATTTCACATGTTATGTCACAAATTTTTGTCAGGGGGAGTAAATCTCTGTTGTGCATGACTCCACTGGGGCCCCTGCCTGGTTTCCTCTGGACTTTACCCTACGAGTCTTTTTGCTCATTTTGGTTTGTATCAATTTGCTATAGTAAATCACAGTCATGAGTGTAACCAGACAGTTAATCCTATGAATCCTCCTGGTCCATCATTGAACCTGCGTGGGGCCTGAAGATGCTCAACACCCTTTACTTTTAGTTTTGCCTTATATTTGGATTTATATAGTATATGGTGGACAAAAAGTTGTTAAGAAGACTGCCTATAGGGGACTGACAGCAATAAAATCAAGCCTGGTCTGCCTCAGGAGAGCTTCACTGAGCTTGCCCAAGATTTTTCTACCCCATCTAAAGAGGTAATATTTTTTTGCACCAGAGAAGTATACAACAAAATTAGAGCAAAAGACAACAGCCTAGCTTCTTGTCTACTGAAATGGAAAATAAATACCGTGTAAACCATGTAGTTCATCAAATAATCAATTTTAGTTCTTTTAAATCTGGTTTTCCCACTATTCTTCATTATCTTAGTGTCAGCACCTAGAAATGGAAAATTCAATCTGATCAACAATTAGGTAAATCAATTAACTAGCATGTCAATGTAATTACTCTTCCTTTGGCTTTGATGGAAAAAGGACAGAAAAGCAAATTCTTCCTTTAAATCTTAAGAGCTCAGAGCAGATCAATTTCCCAAGAAAATCTCAAAGTACCTGCAAAAATGACCAATCCATGGCAGATACCGGTGTTCCTAATTACACAACCACGTAACAGAATTTTATCAGCATCCAAAGGAAAACTTCTGTTTCTCCAAAATAGTGTTCCTGTAAACTTATCTAGTCGGTTGTTGGGTTCTTCACATTCAATAAAACCTTTAGGGAAGATATGATTCACATTAATAATCATAGAGGAAGGATTTTCTGGCTTTAATTAATGGACTGAATCAAGCAACTAAAATTTAAAACAAAGTAAGACATGTTTTGTACAAACCATCAAATGTTGCCAAGGTGTCCTCTCTTTGAAGATACTGGTCTGTGATTTCAAGTGCCATTTTGAACTTTAAATTGGTTTCTCTACAGGGAGGGGAAAAATAACTACATGAACACGTTTTTAACTTCAAAAGGGAATTTAACCAGCACGCACAAGGTGACATTAGGCATACCTAGGTGTGAGGGCTAAATCATTAGCTTAGTCTTCTTCCTTTTTCTTCCGGTTCTGGGATTGAACCCAGAGTCTTACATGTGTTAGGCAAGTGCTTTACCAACAAGCTGCATCCTCAGCCCCTAACTTGTTCTAGCTTTATACTCTTTGCTCATCTTGAAGCTTTACGTTTGGATGAAGTTACCCTCTAAACTAGAGGAAAACTCTTGACCTGGGAAATGCCAGTCACCTTTGCTGTTTGCTATTGTGACATTTAGGACAGGACACCCATAACATCCTTCTCATTAACTTACCTCCTTCTCCTTACCTGTTAACCAAACTGCTGTTTAAAAACATAGCTTCTAATATTTCACCACACTATGATGATTAAAACAAATTATTCCACCATGATTAATGAATTTACTATTTACTGCAAACATACTAGGCATTCTGCTTAACTTCTTGTCAACTTATTTTCTAGAGTAATTGTATTTGGGAAAGGAGGTGGCAGCCTCAACCCCAGTATTTGGCCTGTCCCACTGCTAGTGCAAGGGGAGGTCACTGTGAGTGGACACACAGGGGCAGCCCAGATGTACACTCGCGGGAGCAAGGCTGCCTTGTCACCATGGCTGGCCCCTCGCAGAGGCTCACTCAAGAATCTCTACCTATCAGGAAACTGACCAATGGTTCCCAGTGCCACCACTCTGTTTGGACCGGGCCTGTTCAGATTTCATACCTTTGTAAGCCTTTACAGTCTCTAACCAGTGAGGCTAACCATTATTTTGTAGCTGAGATTGACTTGTCAACTGACTCATGGACAGAGTGAGGAAAGGCCTGCGCTTTCACTCACATGATGTTAGCTCTCAAAATCAGTGAATGCAGCTTTAGGGTGTGAGGAACAAGGAACACAGGGAGCAGGGTCCCTACTGCCACTGCCTGTGCGGCCTTGAGCAGGCTACTTCATCTCCCTGGGCCTTGGTTTCCTCATGGGCAATCCACAGGGAACAATAATGCTCATC
Organism: Dinomys branickii; assembly: GCA_004027595.1. Classification (NCBI taxonomy): domain Eukaryota; kingdom Metazoa; phylum Chordata; class Mammalia; order Rodentia; family Dinomyidae; genus Dinomys; species Dinomys branickii. Next base: position 55,371 of record PVLD010006177.1, read on the forward strand.
TCGTGGAGCTGTTAAAAAGTTTACATGAACCAAGTATAATGTGCCTGCAACCTTGTACGCATTCAGTAAATGTACTGAAAACTTATCAAAATCAAGCTTTATTCTCTTTTAAGTTTTGGCAGAATACCTAAAACCAACAAAGAGAAAATTCAAAATTGCTTATTGGTAAAGATGTAAAAACCCTATTCTTGTCTCGGAATCCAATAACATCCACAGTCATTCCTGTTCCTGTGGACAGTCCTCAGCAGTTTCTAAAGAGCCCAAGCACCTACTTCCCATTTGGGCTTTTACCCTCTCTGCAGAGTGGGCAAAGACAGGGACTACAAACTCTGAGAGATGCCATTAATCTCAGAGGAGACTTTGGACTTGGACTTTTTGGCAGTGCTGAAGGTGTGAGGACTTGGGAAACTCTCAGAGATGGACTAACTGCCTTTTATGTGACACATTCTCTCTACTTCCTCTGCCATCCACTCTGCCATGCTCTCCTGACTTGGCAGCAGCTGACTATGGACTGAAATCCCTATAGGCTGTAAACCAAAACAAACCAAAGTAAACCTCTCTTCCTTTCTATTCTGGGTATAAGGTGTTGTGTCACAGTGCTCTAAGACAGATCTGTCTTAGTTACTTTCTTTGTCACTGTGACACAATACCCACACCCACAGACAGCATGTAGAGGGAAGAGCAGGAGAGATAAGCCCTACTGTCCCGTCTCTCCTGATCAGATGCCACCTTCTAACAGCAAATCAGCTATGAACTCATGAGCGGATGAATCTACTGACGGTTATCAAGCCCCCACGATCCAATCACCTCCCAAATGCCCCACCTACTGGCGCATGAGGCTCTGGAGGAACATCTAGATCTAAACCATAACATTCTGCCCCTGGTGCCTACAGATTCATGTGCCTCCCTTTGTGTGAAATGCATTTAGCACATCTCTTAAGAGTTGCCAAAGTCCTCACACTGTCAGCATTGCTCAAACATCAAAGTCCCAAGGCTCCTCTGAGATTTAAGGCAAACTCTTAGCTGGGAGCCCCTCTAAAAATCTGAAAGAAAGTTAAACACTGTGGACATGTGAAGGCACAAGTAAAACATTCCCATTTCAAAAGGGAAGAATGGAAGAATAGAAACCAATGGGGTCAAAGTAATACTGAAATCCAGCACGCCAAACATCTATGATGGGGGAAACAGCCAGTTTACACAGGACACTGTCAGAGTGCCAGCACATGGCAGAGGCAAGGCCAGGTCTTGAGGTTTCCTGCTCAGTGCACACAGATACCAGAGGCATGCACATCCCTCCAACACCGATATTGAAATGGGCCCATCTGAGACACACTCACCCATCAAGCTCAGCTGTTTCCACATAGCAGAGGCTATTAGGCTCAGAGCTGGATAGCAGCAGAATGTCAGCCTGTTCAAAACAAAAGGCACCTATGACACAGAGTCTCCAGGGTGACCTGAGTACAGGCTGGGGGAGGATGGGAACAGGAGAGGCAGAACGCTTTCACTTACTGGAACAAAATCATTTTTCTTCAGACGAATGACGTCTCCAACTTGAATGTCTTTCCACTTGGTAACTTTGAACCTAAGTATTAAAAGTAATGGGAGTTTATTGGGTTTTCAGTTTCAAGCAGGGGAATTATCATTCCTTCTAGATGTCAAAGATTCTGGAAAATGTGTAAATCGCAGGGGAATGCTTGGTAACAGTTCACCCTTTTAACAATGTGACCACACATGCAGGAAGCCACAGCAGTGCAATGGCGGTGCTGTGTTCTTTGTACCCACCTCACTGGTCACTGAACCTGTTTCAATATGTGGCCAGAGGACGATGCTCCCCCTTTTGGTTTTGCTCCTGTCTTGCTTCCCTTTACTCTTCTCTCCCTCCAGTCACCCACCACTTGCTCAGCTCCCAGGACAAAAACACAATGTAGCTTCCTGTGGGCCACAAGAATCTGCATGGGCTTCTGAGCTGCCATCCTCTCTCGTGTTCAAGTTATCTACTTACTGACTGTGCCCCACTTTTATAATCAAATAATAAGAATATTGGTAAAATGAAAGATGGCTAACTTTTGTGTGAAACTTCATGAGAAATACCCATTTACATTTCTCATAGAAATCCATTTATTGCAAAGAAGAAAACCCATGTTAACATACTTATGGTTCAGTGGTGTCTATTTTTTAATTCAGTGTAGTGGAACTATTCAGGTTATTTGCCTCACTATTGACACATTAAAAAGTTTTTGCCTCAATATCAACACATTAAAAAGTCTTTGACCTGGGTTTTAGTCCCTATTTTTAGGATTTGAATTTGCAGTTGTGCCTTGAGGCTCTTTCTCAAAGAACACTCACTGCTGATCTGAGTTGGGACTTTGGTCACAGCTGACTACATTTGTTGAAGAAACATTTACTGGGCATTTCTTGCATGTTGCAGGTAGAACAGCATCCTCGAGAAGTATACAGTTCAGTTCAAAAGGAGAGATATCTACAAAAATAATTCTAATACAATTCATACCATCATAACAAAAAAAAAAGCCAAATGCTCTTTAAGCAGAGGGAAGGGAGAAATCACTTTGCTGACAGATTGGGAAGGTGTCAAGCATCCTGCACAAGCAAAACCCTGAAGGTGATGAATTTGAGAACAGCAGAGGTGGACGCAGCTCACTGAAGCTGAAGGAGCTGTGTAAATGCCAGAAGTGCAGATAACACCAAGCCCAACTGGCAACCGCACGGAGCCACCAAGGCCATGGAGTGTTTTTGCACATTAAGAGATGCCTTCACAATGAACTTAGTAAAGACTCACTCTGTCTCTAGACAAATGCATATGGTATATCTTTGTAACTGAATTACACATTCAAGGAGGCAACATACCTGCCATCCTTAATGACTTCACATGTCCTGTTGTTGATTTCCTTATCCATTTTATGCCGAGCCTTTAAAGAAAAAAATGAAGAAATGTTTTAATCACCTCAGCTCATAAGTATGAATACTAAATTAAACATGGTCTAAATATCGAATGGTTTATTGCATGAGAAATTCTTACCACATCGTCCACCAGGTCTTTGATAGCAGTGATGCCCAGCACCAGAAGCAGGGGCACAAGTGTAGTGTACCATGCCAGGGTAGATATCTGAGGGATTGCCTAACAGAAATAAAAAGGCTTGCGTGAAGTACCCATGAAGGCACAGCTAACTTACAGGGAATGGGTTGCTGAGTCTACGCTTGCTAATCTAATTTCCATCACCACATAAGTCTGCATCCTACAATGTGTATGGGAAAAGGCAGGTAAGCACCCAGCCAATTGCTTTCTCTCTAGCTTCTGGCCACACAGAATAGATCCTGCATATGGTGAGTGATTTCTGAAATTATCTCATTGTAACTTTAACTAGATACCAAGGAGGTTTTATAACATGGTAAAAAAAAGAGAGAGGGAGAACTTCTGTAACATGAAGGAGAACTGCTCTGTATTTTTTGTGAAAATCATAATTAACTGAAGGGGGTAGAATGGGGTAGGGGGAAAGGTAGTCCTTGTCTTTTAGGAAGGGTATATAGGTTGCACACAGCAGGTTGCTCAGAGGCAGCGATTTCGGAGAGTCTCATGACACAGAGCAAGATGGCAGCAGATGGCTACTCCTGATAGCTGGTAACCAGGTAGAATAGCTTTGGGGCATTTGAAGAAAGGAATCCTTTCCTGGCTATTGCTATCGGTTCAACCAAGAATGGGGCTGTCCTTAAAAAAGCTCCATCTCCATCAAGACAGTCTCCCAATTTGCATGGAAGATGGGAAAGCAAGTTTCACTATGTCCTGTGACCATTCTGTCAATTCCTGGGTCACATCAAGTGGTGGTGTTTTGATTTTGGTTCCAGGCATGTCCAGCTCTATACATAGAGACTTTGGAACTTTGAGCAGTTTTCTTTACCTCAGTCTGCCCCAGAGTGCTGGAAAACAGAGGTTACCCCAATGCTTACCTCAGAGAATTAAAGATTAGGTTATGCTGAGGCTTACTTCATAGAGTACAAGTGAAGTAACAAGGTAAGCAAAGGGCTGCCTAGGCTACTACTGTTACCCGAATTTGGATGGCTGCACCTTAACAAAAGGTAACTGGGGTGTGGTTGGGAGAAAGATCCTTTCCCACAATGCTGTGAATATGTGGATCTTCCTTTCTCCCTCCTAGAAGGAAGTAAAGGAAAAGCAGCACACTGACCACACAGCAGCTTCTTATTACTTGTACGGTTCACCTCTGCATAAACATCCAGCTTTAATAGTAGGACCATCCTTTACAATAAGACAGGTCTTTTCTTGTGGTTCTGGGTATTGAACCCTATGCCTTGCACATGCTCGGCAAGCACCCGATCACCGAGCTGCATCCCAGCCCTAAGCCAGCAGATCCGATGTTCTATCAGGTCCACGGAGGATCCGCTCCTCCCTGGTGTCTCCCTTCCACTCCTCTTCACTTAGTGCATGCTCCACCCCACTAAGGCACACACGCTACCACTTTATAAAGTCTTAGTGGGTGAATCCCAGCAATGGGGCTGTTTTCCAAAGCCAGCCCTTTGTACAGCAAAGTCAATCCACTGGCTTTGTAAGCAGCTCCTCAGTGGCTAAAGGTTGTCTTGAACACTAAGTTAAATGAGTTGATTATTGCAACTATTCCCACAAATAAAAAAAAGTCTTGCTATCCAAATAAGGGAATCCTTTTGCCATAATTTTTAAAAAATCAGAAAAACTCTTTTCTAATGTAAAAGTAGTTCACAAAATAACGTGAGCTTTATGACTAAAATATTAATAAAAAATCAATAATACTCTTATGGAAACTAGGCAACTAAAAAAGACAAGCATAAAAGTAGGTTTAATTTTAAAGTATAAATAACTCTAAAGTGAAGATTATATTTTTATTCACTTCATAGTTTCCAGTTTTGTTTTGGTTTTTTGTTTTGTTTTGTCTTTTTTAAACAGGGTGTCACTGTGTAATTAAGGCTGGTCTTGAACTCACTTTGTAGCCCAGACTGGCCTCAAATTCACAACAATCTTCCTGCCTCAGCCTCCCAAGTGCTGGGATTACAGGATTGTTACCAGTTTTAACACTCTCATCTGTTCAAAATTGAACTTTAAAAAATAAAGTTATATTTTCCTTTGTTCTCTTTCCCTATTCAAGTAAGAATTGAGCCTGTTCTGTGTAGGAGGCAGTAGCTACTTAGGTAGAAAAGCCAAACATTAATATGAAACACTTTCAACATTATCCATATTGCATGAGCACATGTTAGGTATTATTGAGCTTTCAGAATTCACAACAGATTTAAGATACCACAGAGCATTACCTGTAAGATAAGAAGGACCAGGAAATAGAAATTGGCTGCTCTCTTAAACTGCTCAAACAAATTCATTGGTAGAAAGGTAAACACGTTGTACTTGTATGTTTTAATTGCATTATTCTGTTGGAAAAATAAGAAAGTCATTTTAACTGATGCCATACATCGAGTATACACACCTACAAAAACCTCTGCATCCCTCGGCCCACAGTGACCCAGGCCACAATCCACCAGTCAGAAAGACACTGAGATTTCTTTTAAGCTTTTAGTTCTATCCAGGCCTCAGAATGACTACAGGGAGTCTAATGTCAGAGAGAGTAACAAAGACACGGACAACAGACTGTGAGCTCACGGAGCCTGCTGTCAGGTGCCTTGCTCTGTTACAGCCTGTTAGAAAACGGGCAAAGGCAGATGTCAACATGGGCAGAGCAGGAAAGGTGCAGGTTAATGGAAAGGAGGGGCGGGGTGGAGGCTGCTGTATAATGCAAGAATAAAAGGCACTCTCACGCCCCCAAAAGATATACTGAAGACCTAACTTCGCTATCTGTGAGTGGGGTCTTATTTGGCAATACAGTCTTTACAGGCATAATTAAGATGAAGTTGTACTAGACCAGCTGCCGACTGGTATCCATAAAATGGAGCAAAATTGGACACAGGGATGCAGACTGGAGCGACATGTCTGTAGACCAAGGAACCCCCAAAACTGTGGCCAGCCACCGTGTGGAACTGATTCACTCAGGTTCTCTGGAAAGAACTAACGCTACTGACACCTTGAATATGAACTTCTGTCCCCCCAAATTGTGAGACGGTAAATTTCTATTTTTCTAAGCCTCCTAGTTGTGGTCCTTTGCTATAGCAGTCCTACAAAATGAAAACAGACATTTTTTTTCTTTTTATGGCAGCCTGGGGGGTTGAATTCAACACCTTCACACTGAGTTAAATTCTTAGCCTTTTTGCTTTTTTGAGACAGAGTCTTTGTCAAGTTATTAAGTTGCTCAGGCAGCGCTTGAATTTGTGATCTTCCTGCCTCAGTCTCCCAGAGTACTAGGGTTACAGGCAAGGACCACCACAGCTGGCTATCTTATAAAATTTAAGCCCATATTTGACAGATGCTCTCCATCACCTTTCAAAGATAAGCTTTTTCTTTTTAGGTAGAAGTATCTTTTTAACGAAGAGCCTTGCTGTGTGGCCCAGACTAGTTTTGACTTTCGACCCTCGTAGCTCGGCCTGCTAAGTGAGTGAGCTTACAGGTGTATGCCACAGCACTGGTTTAAGGTGAAAACATCCTTAAGTTTCTACATCTATTCTAGGCAGAGGAAGGACAGAAAAATTAATATTCATTTTAAACTTGTTACTTCTAAACATGAAGCTTCTGTGACAATATACTACATTTTTTCATAAAGTATTTTTAAGGGAGTTTTGTACACACCTAAGGAAAGTTTCGGTCTATATAATGCTGTTTAGTTTTGCTTCACTCTACCCCTACCCACCTTCAATGTTGTTAAACTTCAAACACCACTCTATAGAACAAAAATTATCAATAGCCTTAGCTTGGTGCCTACCTAGAAAGCAGATGTAGCATGAAGCAGGCAAACATGACAGTGACTGGATAAAAAATAGGGCTTCAGTAAAAACAATTCAGGAATCAACTTACCGCATATTTGCTTTCCTTAATACAAAAGAACTTAGTGTTCATAAAATGAGGCTGTTCATGGAACTTTCGATCATTTGCTTTGACTTGCCACATACAGTCTTTAAAAAAGAAAGAGAAAAACTGTGTAAACAGAAAGCTGAGTTATTGCAGATGGAATCAAACTGAAGTGCAGTCATCAGAGTGGGCCCTAATCCGATACAACTAAGGTGCTTACAACAAAGGGAAACTGGGACTCAGGCATAGCAGGATGATATGAATTCACTCGGAGGAGATGGTTGTCTGCAAGCCAAGAAGAGAGGCCTGGAGGGGACCCTTCCTTCACTGCTTTCAAAGTCACACCTGCTGACACTGTGATCTCAGATTTCCAGCCTCCAGAACTGTGAGAAAATACAGCTTTAATGTTTAAACCATCCAGCTGGTGGTATTTCGTCATGGCAGACCTATCAAACTCATCACCATGTTATGACTTGACTAGTTCTTCACAGAACCCCACAAGAGTGATCCTTATCTAAACATGACTCAACCAAAAATACCAGTGTCCTAAGAGGTCAGCTAAATTAAGTTAAATTAGTCTTTCAATCTCACTGACTTGGTTTGTAAAGTTCATACTACCCTGAATATTTAGTAAATGAATAAATCAAAGAAGCATGTCATCAACTAATTGAACACTTTCAAGTCCAGCTTATAGGTCAGTGCTGTGACCGCCTCACCCTGATGACTGATGCCAGTCATCTTTCCAAATTCACTTCATGCACTTAACAGCACATCGTGCCACTGAGGAAATAAACTCTGTCCATTCCATTGCCATGTCTAAATTCTGTGGAACTTTAGAAAGTCCCCAGCTTCTCTGCTATTGTGGACATTTCTCACCCAACAGGTGTCTCATTAATTATCTCTCCCTACCTCTGTCCACCGCACTACTCTTGCTGACCTACTTCTCCCTTCATGGCTTTTCCCAACATTGGAAGATATCCTCTCCCATTTAATGGACTAATTCCCAACCCTGCAAAGCACCCTGTGGGTGCCTCCCTGTTCTCTGGTCACATTTCCCTATAGCCAATCACATTCCTAAACAACAAGCCACAAGGCTGTCAGAGACTCGTGCTGCTCCCTTTGGTGGCATAGCCAGCCCAGCATCCTCTTCATAGCCTGTGATGGCTTGGGGCAAAGTCATGAAGTCCAATGGTGGACACAAAGTTCACAGTCTCTTTGGGGACTTGGTTGTACACCCACATCACATCTGTTCTTTTACCAATCTGGATAAAGCTGCTCAAACATTGGTGGTGGTGCGACTGCAATAGAGTCCTCTTGGATAGCCGTCCCCTCTGGGCAAGTTGAAGGAGCCCCTGTACTGTTCACTCACAGCTGTCTGTGACAGCTCTGCTTTGATCTTTGGTTGGTTCCAGAAAACCAGTCCCAGCTGGGAGAGAGTGACAGCAACTAGCCATCCCATCCCTGGATAGTCCCCTTGACCCAAACCCTATCATATGGCAGCTCTTCTCCTTTACAGGCCTGTCCTTTGCTGCTGCGACCACAAATATGCACACCTTTACCCCCCCCTCTGCACAGGGCACTCCTCAGCCCCTAGAATGAGTCTGGCCCTGGCCATGGGGACAAAGTATGTGCTTATTTAAGTGAGTACCTTCGTACAAGCATGGACAGAAGTCAGCTTCCCTCCCTCATACCTCTCCTATGTCCAAGCCAATCCAGTCAGAGGCACAGGAAGGACCACGGATGCCTCACACCATGGCCACAGATGCCAGCACCTCCTCCTCTCCCTCGACGGGTTTTAGGAGAAGTCTGAATCTTGGTTTTATATCCCCCACAAATCCTCCCCTTGGTTTCCACAGAGTGGCCCCAAAATACCTTCTGAATGATAAAGAAAAGGAAATTTATAAATGGTGAGTAGTTTCTCTGTTTCTGTCTCAGTGGGTGACTGACTGACCTACCAGTGGAGACCAGCATTTAGTGGGAATTGAGGCCTAAAGACTCTGCCAATACAAAGACGACTGGCCTAGCAGTCAGACTGTGTCCTCTGGGGAAGATTTCCACCCCTTTCTTTAGACTTTGCACATACACCCTTGACCCCATGATGCATGCTAGCTCTATAGCTGATGTGTTCAGTGCTTACCATATGCCAGCAATCTTGCTATGTATTCAGCATCTTAATTTTGCTGTGGTAACTGAGGCACAGGCAGGATCAGCAAGGTGACTGGTGGCAAAAGAAATGAATTGAAACTCTAGCAATCTGAGCCCCAAGGGCAGCCTGCCTGTCCACCTTGCTGAGCTAGTTAAGGTTCCTATTGTGACTCAAGCTCCAAACCATGGTGAGACTTGCTCTGCCAGCAAGTGGTGATTTGGGAAGGTAACTTCCAAGGGCAGGCTCACCCTTGCTGCTCTGCTGCAGCGCATGACTGTGCTATCTCCTAACAGGAAGAAACAACATACTACTGCCACCATGGCTCAAGACAAGGATGCCTTCAGTTAGGAAGCAATCCTGAGGAAAGCCCTCTGGGCACTGGGTTCTCCATGAACACGAATGCATGAATACAACTCACATGGCGTAAGCATTTTTGGAGAAGGGAATATACTCAAGAACATTTACAAATAAGGGATTATAAAATGATCAGTCCTGTGACTATTATAAAAATAAGCCCATCATTCTTTTGAAAATATTTCAAGTTTTTAAATGCTTCATTTTTTAATTCCTACTCCCAAGGAAATATAGACAGTATGGCAGAAGGATCAAGCGTGGACTACTGAAAAATTGAAATAATTACTCTGACTCTTTTTAAAAACCACAGTACCACTACTGAGCACTTTTCATGCATCATTTTGGCTGCCATTTATAGGGTAATAACTGCTGTGTTATGACAACTGGAAACCCTCCTGGCACCTTTCTAGTTCAAGCACAATTTTATCATTAGGGAAAATGGAAATGGAACTGTAAAACAGCTCCTGAGCACTGCAATAATGCCTGCAATCAGAAAATTTCTTTCCCATTCAAAGAAGAGCTCTAAAAGAAAGTAGGCTTAAAAAAAAAAAAGACATTTCCTAGGATAATCTTGACTCTATTCACTTTTATGGTAATTTTCAAATGCATGTGCTTTTGGTGTTTAGTTGAATTCACAAATGACTTATGACACATTCTGGCCACCAGTGTTCTAGAACATGCTGAGAAAACCATTCTAAATTTCAGGAAGGCTGAGGGGAGAGAAAAAAAAAAGGACAAATTTTTTTTCTCTGGAGAAGAGAGAAAAGGCCAGTGATAGGAAATTTTTTTTTAAAAAGTCAATTTTAGAAATACTCAGGAGAAAAGAATAAGCCACTCTCTTAATGACCTGGACACAATAAGCTTTCCCATCCTTCCTTTGGATCCCTTGCTTGGCTCTTTAGGTTTGCTTGGTCATTAAGCCCCCAGCTGGCGGCTACTTTATCTGCTCCCGGCATTATACCTTATTCCCAGCCCGTGCAGATTTGGATGCCTCAAACAGAGGGTAGTTTCTGATCTCAAGTAGCAACATCCTTGGGGTTACCAGCAATAACCTTGATTTCTTAATTCTACATCCCTGATAATACCTTAGGGAGCCCTGAGAAAGTTATCAGTGTATCTTATCCGGGATTTAGCCACAAGAATATTTTCAGTTAATTTCAGAAATCTGATTGCAGCCACATAATCAATAATCCTATTTCCACCTAAGGATTTTCATTTGGCCTAATTCAGACAAATCAATGGGGCAAGTAAATTGAAGTTTTCTCCTAATTCTTCTTGGAGATTTGAGCTAATTGTTTAGATAGTATTTCAATCACTGACAACAAAAACTGTGAAAATGCTATCCTGTAGTCAGATACATTTGCAAAATCCACATCTCTACCTTGAACTTTTGATGCACTTCCTGGTGAATTTAGGTCTCTGAAACCTCCTGTAGTAAAGAAATATATTTATTTAATCCCAGCTTTTTCAAAATTAACATGACCACAGGTATTTTTAAAAGTAACCACACAACACCTATTTATATGATTTGAGAAATGCTGCACTAATGTGCATGCCTTAAGGAAATATAGCAAAATAGCACTTAGAGACATTTGCCTTTTTGATTAAACTGTTATTAAAGACATTTGGAACATAGAATTTTACTGACTCTTGGATGACAAAGCTAATTTATTAAAGACAGGAAGCATCTTGTCCCATTCTTTTTAGAACAGAAATATTGACAAAGATAAGAAATAAATATTCCAGTGGCGGGGGGCGCAACTTCATTATATGGCCTTTAGTGAAAATCTACAACAGTAATTAACCAAGGTTGTACCAACAAAACCATCAAGCCACATGTCCAGGGATGCACTTAACATGAGCCACCTGTGGCTCAAAAATCACCAACCAGTCTGGTAAATATCATCATACATCTGAACACTGCTGTGTGATACCCAGAGTGTTCCTGCGGCCTCCAAGTCCTTTGATCATTGCCACTTGGCAAGGAAGTAATTTGGCCTTGCCCATCCCTTTGCTGGGCTCTGAATTCTTGCTTACAGATCCTCCAACAACGAAACAGTGCAGGAAGCCAGGGATAAAATAATCAAAAGTTAACATAAAAGCAAAAAGAAAACAAAAGCTGCAGAGAGAAACGGGTACAGGACATGAATACACAGTTCATACAAAGAGAAATTCAAATGTCTTTCCCACAGGTGAAAAGGAACTCAGGGTCATCAAAGAGAAGTGCAATTCTTTAGGGATGGACTAGTTTTTATCTTGCCATGGCAAAATATTTTCAAAGAATAAATAATTAGATGACGCTTCAGGTTGAAAAGAGTAGAGAATCAGGCCCTGCAGCTAGCCTCTGTAGGGAGAATCTGGCTGTTACTCAAAATTTTACCTACACACATTGAGCAATCCCACTTCTAGGACTTATCCTCCATGCATAACCTACTCTCCAGGGGAAAAATGACATAGTGCAGGGCTATTCAACACATTCCTGTTTGTAAACAAACTAAATGCCTACCTCTAGTTATACATCCATACAATAAGTTAGATTTACATGAGTGATGGAGAAGTTTTCCCAGGTAAGTAAGGCAGAAGACTGTCTGCCACCCTGTGCTTTCTGTTGTGACACACAGAATCAATACACTGTATGAATGCACATACACATATGCATATGTGTTTATGTACAGGTGTATCTATGGGTAGATAAGGGTACCGATTGGTGTTTTTACATATTCTGAAAAAGAAAAAGGCAAGACTAAGCCATAATGACAGGCAGATACAGGAGGAAAATAGTCTAGAGTGCTGATGTTAACAAAGAGGGGCGGAGGTGGCAAAGCTTACTTTCAGCTAAATGGTGAAAAAAAATCAGTGACCTACAGGTCAATGGAAGCAAATTCTCCCGAGGGGCTCTGGCTGCACATGGCAAGCACATGGAGGGTGTTAGGAGCGTGCACCCTGTTCTCTCACACCTGCGCCAGAAGGGCCCTGCCTCACTCAGGTCTCTAAGATAGACCAGACACCAGGCTCCAGGCAGGCTGGATGCTTCCACACCAATTAGGCCCAGCACAGGGCGCCTCAGCCAACAGGTCACTGTCAAATCACAGAAGTACTGTGCACACCAAAGTGGGTGGTGCTCACCTTCCCCTTGTCGTGGGTTCTAGATTTTCTAAGTTAGGCTCAGTTTCTACCTATGCTCGTAGTCTGTGAAATGTACAGATAGAGAAAATGCAGGTCAGGGGTAGCAGTGATGATGTGTAGCAGTGGTTCTCAAAGTGAGGGCTCCACACACCAATGCCTAAATCTCCAGCAGTACCTGGGGTCTAGTGTATGTGACTCTGGGATTAAGGATGGGGTGCTGGGATTGGGGTGCCCCACTCTAGGTGTGACCTGGATGGAATATAAGGGACAGAAGGAAGATTTACTGACTGCTGCTTTCTGCTGCTTTCTGCCTGCCACGCTATGAACTGTTTCTCCTCTGTGATGCCCCTCTGTTTTGCCACCCTACCTTGCAGCCAGCCAACTATGGACATAAAACCCATATAAACTGTGAGCTAAAATAAATCTTTCTTCCTTTAACTTTGGATGTTGAGTATTTTGTCTCTGCAAGGAGAACAGTAACTAAGACATCTTTCTTCTATAAAAAAATTTTCATAAAATAATGGTTAATATCATGATCTTAAAAGAATGGTCAAAATGTTAGAGTACAAGTCATAAAAAATATTCCATCTTACAAAGAAGAAACAAATAAAAAGGCAAAACTTTCTTTTCAATGAATAAAAGAAACTATTCATATAAATGAAACAGTGCTATCAAGGGTAGTAGGCTAACAAACCCACACAACTGGGGTGCAAGATCCGTTCTCCTAAGCCCCAGCGCAAGGCAACACGGAGACACAGATTTGAAAGTTACCTATGGGAGTGTGAGTTGAAACCATAAGTACAGATGACCACATGGGAACTGTGTGATAGTAAAATTGGGTGTCATGAGTGTCCCAGTATGTTTAAGTAGAAAGGAAGGGGAAAAACCTATGACACAGTCTATTATGTGGCAAACCTATGGCATGCGTGCCACAGTGGGCATGAAGAGCCCTCTCTTTCAGCACAGGAGCCAAGGGTATGAGTTGCTTTTCTAAACTAAAACCTCAGTATTCAGGTTTAATTGCAGTGTTGGCGCTTTGCAATAAATATGTGGGTTTGGGGCTGCAGTTTGGGCGCTCGGTCTCTAACAGGCCCGCTACAGCTGGTCTATAAAGACCGGGAGACATTCAGAGACTCAGCGTATTATGGGGGAAGTGAGCGCATGAGCCCCAGGAGACAGCCAGGTGTTCCCCCACCCCAGAATACAAGACAGCTAAGGATTCCATGATCAGAAAAGAACATCAAAGACTCATTGACGTATGCTCCTTCTGGATGCGAGGCTAAAGGGGATTAGCGTCCGTAGAAAGTGTTCTAGGCTGGGGAGACTGAGGCAAGCTTGGGGGTTGAGGAGAAGGAGCCCAGAAAGAGAGGGAGGCTGACGATGTAGGATGGGAGGTTATGGCTGATGGCAGGGGCATGTAGAGGAGGCGGGGCATGGCGGAAATCCTCCTCCCTGGCCTTAGAGAAGAGGAAGGCTGAGCAGAAGGCTTACATTTCTTGGAATTCAGGAAGTAGCTCAAGTGGGCCCTCTGAGGAGGGTAGTGAGGATTTCAGCAGCTCTTGAGAAAGTGGAGGAGAAATAACCCAGGGCGGGTTGTAGTGAAGGTGGAATGATAGAAACCCAAATTATGCATAAAGGGCAAAATAAAAGACAGATAACAGAAAGTAAGGAGACAGATCTTTCTCAAACGAGAAGGGTTTCAGGGGATGGAGGAAGGGGCGGGAGAGGGCGGGGAAGGTGACGAGACAAGGAACGAAGCTCTCTGTGTACACGTACCAACTCCACACAAGGAATGCAAACACTGTGCACTGAAAGCATGTCCTGTGTAGTGTTTGAAGCATTCAAATTTACTGAAAAAAAAAAAAGGTTAAACTGAAAGCAAACAGAAAACCTGATACTATTCTTTGTCTCTGGGGGAAAAAGAGAAAACACAACCGCTGTCCTTTCTCTGGGCCATTGCTACTTACAGTGTGGACCAGCTGCATCACCAGAGGTCCGGATAGAGATGCAGTCTCAGGACACACATTCCCAGCCTGTAGCACTAAATCCTGCTTTTATAAGAGCCCCACATGGCCCTGACTCTGAGAAACAATGCTCCAGGCCCTACTAGAACCCCCATGGCTACTTTTACCATATCCCCAGGCCTTGAACCCACCTAGAGAGGACCCAGCAAAAGTGCTGAGAGATGCCACTCGCTGGCAAGGCTGAGCTGCACCCTCTCTCCCACTTCTTGTCCGCACACTTAGGGGTGGGGAAACCCCTCACATACCTGTTTTCTCACTGAAGCAATACACTGCCACCCCTCAGAGTCTGAGCAAGGGGGCTCTCGGCAGGTTTTGGTTCCGCCTTCTCAATGAGAACATGATTACCCATCCCCTGGGGATCCTGTGACCTGCACTGTACCAGAGGCTCTGCACTTCTCATCAGCATCCAGCAGAGGCTGGCTGGGTGCCAGCCTGGAGTAGCAGGCCTGCTGGAGGAGGAGGAGATGGGCTATTCCACCGTATGAGGCTGAACTTGGCCAGATTCTTTGCAGTGCTGCAGACTGAGCCCTGGGCTTCATGCATGCCAGGCAAGAGCTCTAGTGCTGACCTATACTGCATTCTTTTTTAAAGTACGGATTCTCTGCTGGCCTCACTCTCTCTTAACTTCTAGGGGCCAGGCCAGGTATCTGGAGAGTTTTCAGAGCTCCACAAGTGATTCTGATGCACCTCAGGCACTGACCAACCCTAGTCACTGCGTAGGTCAGAGTCCTCCTTGGTGACATCTGTCATATAAATCTACCTTAGAGGCTCCAAACTCGTAGGGAGAAAAACAGCAGCAGCGTTAGGTCTCCATGAGCAAGAGCTTCTCACTCAAGGCTGGTTATACATTACATTAGTCAAAAGTAAGTTCTATAAAATAAGATGCTAAGTCTCGTCATCACGCCAAACTTCTTATTACTAATCACTCACCCCTCCCATCCCACAAGCCACAGGTTACTCTGGTGTCCTTAATGTTGAATTGGTGGAAGGTGGTTGATGTCTGATCACAGAAGGAAAATAAGTAGCCAGAATGAAATTTTCACACATGAAATTCCGTGGAATAGCTCCTTGGCACATTTCATGGATTTCCATGTTTCAGTGGGCTAGCTTTCTGTGGTTTTGGTTCCAAATAAAATTAATTCACACATGCTATAGAAACTAATATCATTAATTTCAGATTCTTTATGGAGAAGTCATGTTCACCAAGTGTACAACTGTCATGGTTTCACTGATGCCACATGCAGGCTGCAGTTCTGCCACAAGAGAGGAAATGTCCCCCCCATGTCCTGACACTCTTGTGGTGATAGCTTCAGTACAAGCAGTGCAATGGGACTGGAAAACTACTCCCCTCCACTCAGTAGAGTGTGGGCAACACTGAAGGGCCATCCTTCTTTCGTTCTAAGAGATGTAGAAAATAAAATAACAAAGACCCAGGAGATCACTGGTTTCAGTTCACATGTGTGTTAGATCCTGTGGTCTATTCAGTAACATTTCCCCACTAATCTTATTAAAGGTTCACAAATATGGGCTGCATTTCATACATGTAATTTAATCAGAATGAATTTAGGACACATATGCTTGTTGAAGGCCCCCAGTATGACTTAGTATCCTGTCAATCATGCCTGTCAATCTTATCTAGAGACCCAAAAAGCACCCAGTCCAGGGTGCAAATTCTTCAAAATCCAAAAGCCTGATTTACCTGTGTGTTGTGCTTTTTATCTTCTTGTCATCTCAGCGCCACTTTTCTGTTCAAACCTGCCCTGACCACAGCTTCCCATGACCTTCAATAAATGTAACCACTTTTCTTTCACCATTGGATGTATGTTTGCTCATTGTGAGAACCTGGAACCTATCTGCTAGATCTATCCCATGGTAACTCCTTGAAACCTTATCAGTTAAGCATTCCATTTTAAATACTGTTGACCAATGGCCGATTTGCCCCCGAACAGAATTCTGAACCAAATTCTGAATTTGAAAGGACTTTTAAAGAAATGTAGCTTTGTATTTTTTAGGACAAATTCAATCAGTCAAGAATAAAGCTTTGGGACCTTTCTCTGGGCTGGACAGAGTTGATCCCCAGCCTGACAGCTGTCCAGGAGTGCACACTTCGGTGGTGCCCACTGAACATTCTTCATTCAATCTTATTTATGGTATTTTTTTTTCTAAAGAAAC
Organism: Dinomys branickii; assembly: GCA_004027595.1. Lineage (NCBI taxonomy): Eukaryota > Metazoa > Chordata > Mammalia > Rodentia > Dinomyidae > Dinomys > Dinomys branickii. The sequence goes on from PVLD010006177.1 coordinate 72,145, forward strand.
ATGAGTGACATTGAATTCTCTGTAAAAAGCATCTCCAATTCCAAAGTTGCAGAATATCACAAGCATGGAAGGGAGACAAATAGCTGTGGTGTATGCGTGGGGTATGCACACACATGCTTATGGAGGAGTGGGGAAGCAGGTCAGTGCACTCAGAAGAAGACTGGAACTAGAACATAGCTTTTTGGAGATGATAAATGGGGTGGGGGCAGAGGCAGGAAAGAGAGAGGAGGGCAATGGGGATAGAAATAATCAGAATATGCTCTGTGCACGTACCAGCATACCCAGATGAATCTCAGGGTTTTGTATTACTCATTCTCTCTGAGAACAGGTTACTTACACAGGTGTAGCAAAAAACAAAACCTAACTGATTGCTCAAAAGACTGCCGTCTGGGAACTAAAGCTCAGTGCTGTGACCTTTATTGTTAAGAATTTGATTCTTTTACTGCCCTAGAACAAGGCTAGGCCATTCTTTTCTAATCACTTCTCCCTAGACTTCTGACTGCCAGTCACACAGCAACAAGTAGACATTCTAAGGAGCTTTGAAACTCATCAGGTTCACAACAACAATCCTCTCCTTGGTCAGCAAAGCCCCTCACCGCTGTTACCCATCTCACAAGCAGGTCTGCCATCTGTGCAGGCCGAATGTATCTTCCATAGGGAGTGCCTCTCACCTGCTCCCCTGCCAAGTGACCTTATTACTCCCCCACCAGGAAGCGACATCTAGCTTCCCTGCCTGCACCAAGACTGGCCCTAATGATTCGCTTGGAACCAAGAGAACAGAGCAAAAATGATGCTCCATGATATCACAACCTGTCAGAGAAGATTACAAGGCCTCTGCTTCGGGCTTTCTGGATGCTGGCCCGGTTGTGCCTCAAGGCCTTCAGGGTGATGTCCAGACCTTTAAGCGTGGCCTCACAGTTCTGCAAACCTCAGCTCCTCTGAGCCTTTCTTCATGCTTCTGGCTACTGCCACTGGCTGCTGCTTCAACCTGGAAGCTTCTGGGAGCCAATTTCTTCTCACACTTGCTCAGGACTCCCTCACTTTGGGGCCTGATGTCTAAGCAGCTTCCCTCGAGCAGAGGAAGCTCAGAAGAGTTCAGTGAGTTCCCTATTCTCGTCCTGGGTAAAACACTCAATGTGTTTATAGATACCCTTGGGTCTGAAACATGCCACACAGAGCCTTAAGTTGTAAAGCTAGGCCAGTAAAGACAGGTTCAGCCTTAGGTTCTCAGGGACTCAAGAGGTGATGATGGACAGGCTACAACCTATCGCGCAGTTTTTAAGTTGTCACAGATGCTGATGAGGAACGAAACAGGGTACACTCTTCTCATAACATCCTTGTCTCCCCAAGTTCCTCCACAGCCCCTGGAAGAGGGCTGCTCCTTCCTCGTTTCACTCTTCCCCTAATTAACTTCTCCTCATGTTTTCTATAGCTGCCCCCAACAAAGCCATCTTGACCACTGTCCTGTGCAGATTCCCTGGTACAGCTGAATCCATTATAAGATTATTCATTGCATCAGTGAGGTTTGGGAGTTTTTTTGCAAACTTTATGTAGAATCTAAATTGCCCATAGGGAAGGGCAGGGGTCAGAAGGAAGATAGCAACATGGGACAGATGGTACATGAGATCCGAAATGAGAGATGTTAAGGGAGAACTGTTAGGTAGGAGGTAACAACAGCTCATATTTATTGGCCACTTAGTATAAACCTAAAGCAATTTGGTCCTTTGCTTTTCTGGTTGAATCCTTACAACTTCCCTACATGTTAGTTCCTAATGTTAAGCCCATTTTAGAGATGGGGACATTGAGAAACAAAACAGAATTCTCTTCCTCACAGTTATATAGCTAGAAAGTGGTGATGGCAGGCCTCAAATAGACAAAATCTGGGGTCTTTCCTCTTAGCCATCATGCTCTGGGCCTCTCAGAGTCACACAGGGCCATGTGCTTGACAAAACATGTTGAGAAAGTTGAGCTGGTCGTGGTAGTCTGTAGCCAGAGAATAGAGCAGGAATGGGAACAGGAATGCACAAGGGTGGTGGCAGGCAGAAGCCAGGATGGAGAGACAGGATGAAGTTGATGATTCCCAAGGGAGGCACTGTTAAAAAGCTTAGACGCTTCAGGGGACACAGTGGAAAGGTGGATGATACAAAGCTGAGCAGACTTGGCACCTGGGTCGTAGGGACATACATATATTCATTTATTTTATTACTCAGGTTCAAAGCCGGGCCCTCATATATGCTAGACAAGTTCTCTGGTACTGAGCTATACCCCCAGCCTTCACAGTGACCTTTAGGAAAGCACAATCTATAAATTGGCCTGGCAGCCCACAGAGGGGAAGAAGCTATTGGAGTAGGAGGATGGGAAAGAACAGGGTTCCGAAGGTTTGCCATAAGAACAGGAGACAGGACACCCAAAATGGAAAGCAGGGTTCTGGTGAGAAAGTCCTATGGGACAGAGATGTGTCAGCCAGCTGGAACAGGAAGATGGAAGAGTTAACAGATAACACAACCTTCCAGCGAGACAGGAGATTGTCCTCATCCAGCCCTATGCTCAGAAGGGTGAGCCAATTTACACCAACCCAGAAAGCTTTTCTGGAGCACTCATTTCTTCCCCAAGACTTTATCTCTGAACAGTTCCTGATGGTGCAGAATTACCCAAGGACTTGGTCCGGGGACAAGTTTCACAGAATAGTAAGCTAAAAAAGATTTATCTCACAGTCAAAGGATTTTGGGACTCTTGGCTGAAGAAGGTCCATTTCCTTGAAGCTAAAACTGCTGAGATCTTTTTATGTTAATGGACAACCTGAAGCTTATCCAGAGAATTCCAGGCTTCCAATTTCAGGGCCTACAGAATCTTTGTGCCATGGACCATTTGGCAGAATTATCATTCTTACGTGCTTATTAGAAAACAAGTGTTCATCCACTAGCACGGAAAACATCTCCACTGGTTTCTGTAAATTTTTGCTCAAGGTAAAACTAGAGTAAAATTACTCCAGTGAAGTGTGTGGGCTTATCTTTTCCTTCACGCACATTCTAACTGCAAATTTGTACCTTTTCTGAATTCTCACAATACATAATGAAGGTTCTTCAATGGAAGAGCCCTTGCAATGGGTCTCTCAGAATGCTTGTTTAACACGAAAGCTCAGCTGGTTCCCACATATTCTTTCTTTAAAGAAAGAAAACCAGCTTGCTATGCAAGAATCCAACAATGATGTCACTAAAAAAAGGATTTTGTTCACATTAGAACGGTCCCGGGCTGGATGGGTACTGCACAGGGTGACTTGTGCAATGGGGTCCTGAATACTTTGAAAGAAATTATCTGTAATGTTCAGTGTCAAGAAAGGCATGTGATGGTTAAAACAGAAAAGCCAGAGTGACACCAGCCTTAGCCAGAATAATGCATGAGAGAGCACCTTGCTGCCTCCTTCCTCGTGTGGCCTAGGTGGACTGGAAGCAAAGAGGCCTGGCATTTACTGAGTGCTCTCTGAGTGCTCTCTCCCAGGAAGGGCAGACTGAGGGGTTAGAACAACTTTTGTTATGAGTCACAGGCAAAGGTATTTGACAGGAGTTTTTTAAAAAATGAGAACCATGGGCTAGGGATATAGCTCAGTGGCACAAGCACCTGCCTGGCAAGCACAAGGTCCTGAGTTTGACTCCTGGTACAGAAAAAATCAGAACCACTAATATCCCCAAGGAATACAAATGTCCCTTGGTAAAGGCTATGAAGAGCCGAGATCAAGCTCACCACTGTCAACACCCACAGTATGGGATAGGAATCTACCAAAAAGAGGATCTGCAAACTGAGTGACCACCAGAATGTACAAGCCAAGGTGGAAAAAAGCAGAGGTGAGGGGCTCTGCCCACTGCGTGTTTCTCTGATGTTTCTGCAGGCACCCAACCCCAGGCCCTTCGAGGCTTCCTGAACCTCATATCTGATCGCGTGATTGTGTGGCACTGGGCATCAGTGGCAAAGTTCACCCTTCCCCTCATGGAGTCAGTTCTCCTGCCAACTCACCAGCTATCTATGTACTGCTGAGATTCTGAGATTGTGGTGACAGACTCAGAAGTGCCATGGGAGAAGTAATGAGGAAGAAGCATGCTTTTTTCACTCACTGGGCAATCACCTAGCACTCCCTGGCTAACTTATCAGGTTACTCACTTTTAAATGCAGTCTACCAATGCCCAGTCCGGGCCTGTCATGACAGAGGCCACCTTCCTGTTCCGATTGGTGGTAATTGTATTTTAATTTCACTCACTGGTCATCATTTTAATATCTTTTGCTTTGCTGCTGAAAACTCATACTGTCAATGGTCAACAGCTTAAAATTACACCCTGAAACCTACTCCCCAGACTAATTTGTCTACCTGTTTCATATGGAAAGCTGGAGACACAAAATCCACATAAGTCAAGGGCCACCCAGGTTTTGCAGTCTGCCTTGGGAGGAGTTCTCCTTGGGTGTCTAGGCTCCTTTACACTGAAGGGAGCTGCAGAGTGACCTCATCACAAGAACAGGAGGAAAGATCATTACAGAAGTGAGGTCTCATGGCCTGCAACTTTTTCTTCAGGTTAAAAGTGTTCCAAAAGAAGCCCAGGCTTAACCAGGCAGCAGGCGCAAGAGGGGGATCTAGGGAGCTGGAAGTGACAGGAGGGAAACAGAGGCTAGTGGGAAACTTGCCAGCGGAACAGCGGAGACGGAGACACTGGGGAAGACAGATGAGACCGGAGGTGACTGTGAGGAGGCTGCAGGAGACACATCTGGAGAGCTGCAAGCAGTGCTGAGTGGAGACTTCCGTGAATGACAAACAGAAGCTGGAATCAAGTAGCCATGCAGGAAATAATTTCAGCTTGAAATCTGGAGCAAATCTGGAGGGCAAACCCCAGAAAAGGCTTGGCTTCATCAGTAGAGCCACAGAGAAAGGCACATTTCCCAGGGAGGAGAACCAGCAGGAAGTTCTCCACTAGCAAGAAGCAGAAAAGCCACAAGGGAAAAACAGTGGTGAATCAAGTAAGGCACACTCCTTTGCTGTACGTGACCTACAGTGGCCACTTTCACATGATATGGACTGAGGTGAATAGTAACAACTGGGACCAAATGGTCCACATGGCCTAAAATGCTTTCTGTTTTACCCTACACATGAAAAGTCCCCTCATCTAGACCCTGATTCTGAAGCTGGCAGGATTTGGGCAAGAGGGACAGGCTGTACAGGCCAGGCTGCTGGCGGCAAGTGGAGACCCATTAAAAAATTCCTGCCAGTGAGCCAAGGCCATTTCAGGTTCACAAATGACTGAGCAAAAGGTATGGAAACTTCAAGTTCACTAAAGTGCCAAGGAACACCAGAGGGAAGAAATCAAAGCTATAAAGCAATGTAAGGCTATGTTCGGGTCCCCTAAAACCTGTGGGGAACAGCCCAGTATCACTCCCCAAAAGGGCCCACACTTCTGAGATACTTTTGAGAAGCTGCTTCACTGAGTGGCACGCCAAGGTCTGGTGGGCAAACAAAAGACAAATGTCAGAAAATGGCACTGGTTGATTAATTAAAGTGTATTTATTTGAACACCGCCAAGCAATTATCACTAAATACTATTCTCACTACCCCATTTGTGGGCATGTGAGCATGCAAATGTAAACACACAGATATAATTTCTTAATAATGGTTCCAATTAGTTAACACGCACACACGTGTGTGCATATAGATATTTTTGTAATCTGTTCCAACAATTTAGCAACACGAATGATTTACATCCAAAGATTGATATGTATACTTTTAAAAATTGCTATGTGGGATAACAAGATAATCTTTCCCCATACAACTCAATTTAAAAAACACACAAAGTAACCAACATATTATATTTTCTCTACAGAACTTGTCAGATGTGTTCTCCCAGTCCTGCCATATTGAGGACCATGGGTATGTTCCAAGCCCATCCTCAGAGGAAGTCAGAGGAGGAAGACGCCCTCCTAGACTACAGGAAACAGAGCGATCACCCTAGGTACATGTTGCCACAATCCACCCGATCACCCAACAGCACACTTTCCAGGCACTGGGCCCACCCAGAGGTTACCTTTTCTAATTGTATCCCGATTTTCTTCCACTTCTCTGTTAACTCGATTCTGTTCTGGCTCAACAGCAGGTCCTTGGTCTTCAAGTTCATCTTCAGTTTCATCATCGCTGTAGGGAACCACTTCATCATTCGGCTGAGAATCTTCCTCAAATGTTGTTTCTGAGTCTCTTTCTGTATTCATTCTGCTGGCAAAATGGAACTACCTGGTTGAAAACAAAGAGAAACAGGGAAGAATACTGATTCTTGCCCAGCTCTGTGTTGAATCCTACCTGCATCCTGTTACAACCTTTAACAGAACGTTACTGCACTCACATGAAATACTTCTAAATGATGGCCTAAAAGTTCAACTTAATATGCAAACAAGAACATTCATTATTAATGAAATGCTCATGTAAATATGTATCAGCAAACCTGTGTATGTGTGTGAGTGTGTGTTGCTGGACCTCACACATGCTAAGCAAATGCTCTACCACTGAGCCACACCCCAATCCACACTCAATATTTTTAAAGACAGGTACACAAACTTAAGGCAAATTGTGGGTTTCTACCCAGTGAAATAAATTTAGTGGGTCATAACCAACCGTAAAATAAAATGCAATAGACAAAAAATAACAAATTATGGTCCATGTTACAGTAGGTACTGTTTGGTAAATTTTACAAAAGGGACACACACACATTTATTTGCATTGCGGTATTCATGGAGTTGAGAGTCTTACTGTGGATGGTGCAGAGTTGGAAACCACTTCCTCAAGAGTTCTGGTTTTTGCCAATGCTAATACTCTGAGCCTTTGTTCTGTGACACATTTAAAATACAACCATAGAGACTCAACAGTTTCTAATGACTTTCAGGGAATACTCTCTCAGCTTTCTAACTTCTAAACTACCACCACCTAGTCTCCCTATCTGCTGCCGCACAAAGTGAACCTGCACAGCTAACAAGGACACCCCTTGTTACATTTATATTGAGAAAATATTTACACAAATACCACAGATTACATGAGGAGAGACGTATAGCCTGGCATTATTTACACAAGCATCACACACTACCATGTACTCAGCATTGTTACCAAGAGTAGCTCACATTTACGATAACTGCCTGCCAGACCCTGCACTAAAATCACTATAGACAGTAAGTCCCTTGAGCTGTCCCACACCACACTTAAATTATTATTACTTATTCTCTACAAAGAAGAAAACCCAAACTCTAATAGGTAAAATGACTCCACAATAATTATTAAAAGTTTGCAGCAAAAGCACCTGCATTCCAAGAAGAGCCCTTCCCAACTCTATTTTTATGTTGTACGTTATTATGTATTTTAATTGAGTATAAATTTCCCTGAGTGAAACTATTTTAGCTGCTTGCAGCTCTTACACTAAATCTAGCATTTTGGACATCAAAACAATTTGTGTATACACAAGTGAACAGTTAGGAAATTTTTAAGTATTTATGTGGAGACTTTTTTCCCTGAGTACTAGTTAAAAAGGTCAAAGCCAGAAGCAACTTGGCTGTCCAATGCTTGTGAATTATATAAGGAGATTGTGTCCTCACACCAGAGGATAGTGCATGATGTCCAAGTGTTTTAACCTGAAAGTGAGTTCTAGATCAACATGTAGAGAATAGTCCCAGTTATTCACACAAAATTTCATCAGATGAGCGTATTTTTCAAATGATCCACACGAAGTGCTCAGCTCAGCTGACAGCTACAGTAAATCCTTGATAAACATTAGTGATTATTGTTGTGAGCTATTATTCTTACAATTAGAAAAGTGTCATTTACAATAGCCAATACAAGGAGTGATCTGTCCCTTTCAGTTTTTCTATCTCCAAAATTACTTCTAAAATGTATCTGTCAGGCCAGTGATATAGCTCAGTGTGGCACAGCACCTGCCTGGCCAGCACAAGGTGCTGAGTTTAATTCCCAGTATAAGTAAATAAATAAATAAATGTGCCCCTCATCAAGAAAATAATTCAATTATCCTCTTAAAATATGAGTATACTTAATGAATGCATGTAGGTTAAGCACAGGAGTGAAAGCTTTTGCTCTCTGAGAATAATTCCATTCATCTCCCTTTCTTTTCTTTTGGTGCAAATGCGAATGGTCAGTAGACACATCTACTTTTAGTTCACTTTACTTTTATTTTAGCTGTAAAGTAAAACACATTTCCCCCTTTTCAGACTTCCTGTGGGTTTATAAATTACTATTTCTTGAGATTTAACACAAATTAACCTTATTTTGTCTTGCAATGTACTGTAGAGGCAGCTATGCTTTAGCTAATATTTATAAGTAATATATTATCTTAAAAATTCCTGAATTCTTCAAGGCAAAACATTCACTACAAAACTTTCAGGAAAAAAGTAGTGGAAAAATAGTCACCATTTTACTGAGCTACTGCTCTGTGAAGAACAGGGCAACCCTGTAAGGTAGGTATTATTATTATCCCATTTCACAGATACCAAGCCTGAGGTGGAGCAGTGAGTGGCAGTCTAGGATTTCCATGATGGAAGTGTATATAATATTCAAAATCTGAAAGTACAATGTAGAAAAAAATATACATAGCTTTTCAACCATTGTCTTAGACTATTTTTTATGGTTGTACCTATCAGAGTATCTGAGATTAGTCGAATAATGAAGGATAGAGGTTTATTTAGCTCATAGTGCTAGAGACTGGGAGGTTTAAGCACACTATATCAGCTACTCAGACAGCTGTAAGAGTCTTTTATGCAGAGGGCATGGCAAGACTAAGCAAGCATGTCAGCTTGGGTCTCTCTTCTTAGAGAGCAACTAATGGCTCCCTAGGGACCTCATGACCTCATTAATTCTAATTATTTCCCCAGTATCCCACTTCCACATACCACTAGCATGTGACTATGGGTTAAATTTAGAACACATGAATTCTGAGACACATACCCAAGCCATGACAACCATTTTTAAATTTAGAGTTCAGTGGCACACAGTGCATCTATACTGACATTTAGTCACGAACCAGTTTCATCACTGCTACCCTGTTGCCAAATGTTTGGATGCAGAGTTCCCAAATTAGGACAATAAGTCCTTTAAGGCTTAGGGAAAGGGCAGATAAATACAAAGGAAAGGACCTGACAACCCACACATAGGTGATCCAAAGTAAGCAAGGCCTGGAATAACCAAGCACCGCAGCACCCCAGCAGGTCTGTGCAGGCTGAAATAGGCTGAACTAGTAAGCAGAGGGTGGGTGTCCTGTAGTGTTGTGCGAGTGCGTTCATGCATGTGTGTGTGTGTGGGGGGGTGTAATACAGACATACATGCTAATAACTTAGCTTTGTTGTTTTAGATTACCAAAGGAAAACTAAGAAGAATCATTTCTTTGAAGCTCTGATTATGCAAGGAAGCTTCTAGATTTACATCTTGACCCACAAAGCCAGGTTCTATAGATAGCATGAAGACAGCCCCAGCACATTGCAAACAGGTATACATTTACTCAGCATCTACTAAGCACCTTCAAGATGCAAAGTACTACACTAGGGCCTCAAAACTGAACCACCAAAGGGCATCCAGATCATTAAGAGGCACAGATAGAAGACACAGCAAGGCCCGGCACATCTGCCCCAAGAATGCCTCTAATCCATCCCTTCCTCATCATCGTCCCGGCCACCAATTTAACTCAGGCCACCATCATTTCCCTCCCCAAATGCTGCAAGAGGTCTCTACCATAATCAGCTTCCTCACAGTCTCCAGAGTCATGCCATTGTCCTTCTTCATACATGTCACAGATTAAACACATAGACTCTCCTATGTGCTACAGATGGAACTGTGGCTCGTCTCCCCCCAGTGCACATGCTCAAACCCTAACCTACAGTGTGACTGTATTTAGGAGGCACTTAAGGTTTAATAAGCTCAGCAGAGTAGGTCTTAATCCAGTGAGACGAATGTCGTTGTAAGGAGAAGAACAGACTCCAGAGAGGTCTCTCTCCCTTCACGTGCACGCAGAGGAAAGGCCACATGAGAACACAGCACTAAGGCAGCTATCTACAAGCCAAGAGAAACCAGCAAGCCTCACCAGAAACCAACCCTGCTGGCATCTTGTTCTGGAACTTCCAGTCTCCAGAACCATGGAAAAGCAAACATCTATTGTTTATGCCACCTGGCCCGTGGTATTTTGTATGGCAGCCTGAGCAGACTAATATACTTTTGTTTCAAATGGTACTTTAGATTAAACCCATTCTCTGTCCCTCAAAAGTTAACTGCAAGGGCTGTGCATACTGCTACAGCCTTCTGTTCACTAGTCCTCCGTGCCATACCTTGCCCTCAGTTCCTTAAGCAAACTGGTCCTTTCTACCTCAGGACATTTTGTACTTGTATCTCTGTCTCTGTTTCTTTGTGTCTGTCTGTCTGTTTCTCCTTCCCCCCCTCCCCTCTTTGCCCTCTCCCTCTTTTGTCATCAGGATTGAAGCCAGGCCTGCACACTAACGCTCTAGCACTGAGCTACTTCCCTGGCCCAATCATTCATTCTTTAGGTTTCAACTTTAATGTCCCCTTCTACTGATGCCATGGAACAGGAATCTGCCCTGCTCTTCTGCTACTACTGACATTTCTGACTCCTGCCTAGCCACTCGCAACTTATAAATATATACTTGCTTTTACTTACTTACCATCTGCCTGTTGCACTGGACCATAAGTTCTACAACCACACAGCCCCGTGTGTGAATACTCAGTACCAAACAGCAGGCATTCAAAGACTTGGAGAAAGAGCAAGTAAACCTCCTATTTTTTTTTTTTTTTTTGGTGCCAGGAGTCAAACTCATGACCTTAGGCTTGTGCTTGCCAGGCAGGCACTTACGCAACTGAGCTATATCTCCAGCCCAACCACCAGTAAATTCCTTGGGGACCTGAAGAGTTGGCTGCTACCACAGTTCTTTGTAATATCCTCACAGTTCATGCCAACGACACAGTAATAAATTCAAACATTTATTGGGTGAAGGACAAACACTTGGGGACAATGAGGAGGGAAAGGATGAGCCAATTTCAGAAGTCCTACCACATGGAGCTTTTTAGGATTCAAAACCACCAATCACGTACTGCTCAAAATTTTACCATGCGCATGAGACAGAACAAGTCTTCTGCTCAGAGGCTGAAGGTACTGAATGTAAAGACCTACCTTTCTTGTTTATCAAAATAACACCAGTACCTGGTACAGTATCTGCCATGGAGGAGGCAATCTTGTCTCTATCCTTTTAGGAATTATAGTCTCGACAGCAGTTGGCCAATGATAGCTCAGGGGATATCTTTGGCCCATTGCATGTTTTCTCAAATTTTTATTGGAACACACTCTTGTTCATTCATTTAGCTACTGTCTGCTTTAGCACTACAGTGGCAGAGCAGGGTACAATATCTGCATAGAGACTACGTGGCCTCAAAGGTTAAATTACTTACACTTTGGCCCTTTACAGAAAAGTGTGCTGACCCCTGGACTAAAATGAAAGATAGTAAGAGACAGCAGCAAAACAAAGGTCAACCTCAAATGCCCTCAAATTGGAGAAATCATGTGTGCTTTGGGGATGTGAAATAAACCACCAGCGATAGTAGAGGGGAAACGTCCCTTAATAAAAAGAGTGGCCATACTGACTTTAATCTACTTTGAGTAGATTAAAGTTGTATAACTTGGAAAGACAGTTTCAAATGCTTATGGTACACAATCAGCTAGCCTTCACGCGAGGACGCTGTGGTGGTACACCTTGTTCCACAGGGCATTTTATTATTAATCCATGCATGTATGCACTGAAAGTGAAAGTGAAGCAGCACAACAAGTGGGCAAAGGATTCAACTCCATTAGAAAGAACTCATCCACGTGATGTAGCATTCAAGGATTTTCTGACCATGTGTCTTTAGAAGCTATCCTCAATCAGCTTAGCTACAGGAAACTGCTAACTTTTTTAGTTGCAGGTGTATGTGTATGTGTGTGTATATTTCAAGTTGCTTTATATGTTTAAAATATGTAGTGAATACTTCTAAAAAAATGAAGCCTCATTTGAGTTTAGTTTTGTAATAAATATGATTTAATCAAATAAGTATGTAATTTCACATAAAAAAAGTAAATAAATAGCCTAACTATTAATACAAATAGATTTAATTCAAGTCAAATCCCCCTACATTCTCTTCCAAGTGTCCCAGTCCTGAGAGTAATCTCACTCTGGATAGCATCACATTGAATGTTAAAACAGTTACAGAGCATTTCACTCTTTATTTTTTGTGGTGCTGGGGATTGAACCCAAGCCCTCATGCATGCTAGGCGAGTGCTCTACTATGAGGTACACTCCAGCCCTATTCACAGAGCTGGAATTTATATCCCAATGCAGAATGAATTTATATCCCAACAGTTACCACAGAATGTATGGAATGTGAGTGGGTATGTGGCAAATTCACTTTTAAGAAATGTGCCACAGGAAACATAGAAAATAAGCATCAGTCTGTGATTACTAGACACATAACAGGCCATCAAGAAACAGAGCTGGGTGTCTGGGGATGACGTTATAGTCATGATTTAGTGAGAAGCAGCCAGAATGTGTCTGGGCCAAGTACTCCTGGACCTATAGCTCAGAAAGTAGCCACCCACTAATAAAGAGCAGAATTTGCTGTTCGGATTGACAGGCAGTATTATTTGAGGGAAAGAACTTGGATCTGCATTCAAGTTTTTTGTTTTTGTTTTTGTTTTTTGAGACAGGGTTTTGCTATATAGTTCGGGCTGCCCTTGACGTTACTATGTGGTCCAGGCTGGCCTTGAACTTGCAGTGATCCACCTTCTTCAGGCTCTGGCGTGCTAGAATTACAGGCACGCACCGCCAAACCTGGCTGCATTCAAATCCTGGCTCTCCTTTTCACTAGTTTATAACTTGGGTGTGTTTTAACATTTTGCAAGCATATGTTTCTTGTAGGACAAAAACAAACAAACAAACAAAAAGGCAGAAGGAGGAAGAATGTTTATCCTTCATATACTATAAGGGTTGATTTAGATAGCTAATGAGTGTGAAAGCCCCTAGCAACATCTAACACACTGTAGATACAATGTAAGTACTAACTTCTACTCCCCACTTCTCGTTCTTAAGAGAAAAAAGTTCAAGACAAAGACTCAAAGACTAAATGTACCAAGGAGGAAGAATTTCTGAGGTTCTTAGCTCCTCTTTGAAAAAGGGAGCCTCATACATGGCGTGGTCAGGGCCTGCTGCGTCATGAGTAGCCAGATGTCACAATTTACAGGTAGCTTGTTCCCCAAGGCTCCCTGTGCTATGGGCTAGGGCCCAGGAATAGATAACTGGGTGAGTGTTCTATGAAGGGGTTGAGGGATTTCTCAGGAGACAGGTTAGTTCTCCAGAGAGTGTTGTTACGAAAGCCCAGGCCTGGTACCCTCCAGTCTCTTTCTGGCTTCCTGTTTGAGATGTGGCTCCCACACATGTCCTTGCCATTGCCATCTACCGTGAGGCGATACAACTGAGAGAGAAAACTTTCTCAAGCCTTCACCAGGCCATTAAAGTGCTTTCAACCTCCAAAAGTGTGAGCTAAATAAACCTCTTAGTAAGTTAGTCCATCTCAGGTATTTCATTACGGTGGCAGAAAGGTTTCTGCACTGCTCAAGCATAATGCTCAGGACTTGATGTGTGTGGCTCTCCCCACCTTACCATCTTTGTGTGGTCAGAGAGACCATATGAGGGTCTGCCTTCGTGTAGGACAGCCACCGTTCTTCCTCTTGCCTGGACTGACCCCCACCACTGCCTCCCAACATCCCTGTGTTAGTAGACTGCACACTTTGCTGCAGGCCTGCCTGAAAATAGCAGGGGTGGTAGGAGGAAGCAAGAGGTGTCATTTATATCAGAGTTTGGTACTGGGATTTTCCAGCTTTTAAGAATGTGGTGTCTCATTTCCCGTCTGGGTCTCCAAAGTGTCCAGCTCTCTTGATCATAAATTCCAGAATAAAGGAGTTTGGTAAATAGCAGCACTTTCAAGCTTTAACCTTTAATATACACTATATTTGAGTACTTGGCTGCTAAATAATTACCAATAAAGTGAATAGATGAATGGGCTCTCCTGTTTTCTTTGCAGAAGAGGAGACATTAGAGGAGAGAAAAAAAAGGGGGTGGCATAGGCAAGAGAAAATAAGACCCCGAATCCCTTCACTCTCAGAGGCTGAGGCAGGAGAATCCCAAATCGGAGCCAAGTCTGGGCAACTTGGCAACTTAGTGAGACCCTGTCTCAAAATAAAATATAAAACAGGGTAGGGTGGGTTGGGGATATAGCTCAGTGTGAAGGCCCACATTCAATTCCCAGTACCAAAAAAAAAAAATAAAAAAACAAAACAAAATAAAAACCCCTGATGTCACTGAAGTCAAAATAATGAAAACAAAAACTCTTGTTGCTATCACAGGGTCTCTAAACTTAAACGAAGGAAAAACAAGAACAAAAAAGTTGCACTCTGCCACTAACAGGACAAAGTCATCAGCACTCATTCACAATAGCAGTGGGAGCTGGAGGCTGCAACGGCCCGAGTCCCGAGTAGGTGTCTTACTGTGTAACTTGCTTTGTGTCCAGGGAGACCAGAGCTCAGAATATTCATTCTTGCACATTCTTCATCATCTCTTTAGAGCTCATAAAGTCCTCAAAAAGAAAAGGTATTTCTAAAATACATTTTTCCTCATTTTACTTCACTATTGTTAATCATAAGGTTGTAAACTATTTACCATGATATATGTGTGTATATTGTATTCCATGTGTTCTATGCTATGTTTTTGTGATATATTCCATATAAAATAGAAAAAACTCTGATAGGCAGAACCTAAATTGGTCTCTAACGATCCTGCCTCCTGGATTTTATGACTGTGATGGTTTTGATCTAAACTGCCCCCCCAAAGTCTCCTGAGGTCAGAGATGGGGCTTACAGAAGGGAACTGGGTTGTGAGAGCACTCCAAGGCTTGTGAGGAGTAGGGTCTGGTAGGAGAAGACCACATATAGAGGAAGGTATATTGGGTTGCAGAAAGGTATATTCTTGGGCTGACGCAGTCCTCGCTCTGTTGCTCGCTCCCATCTGTTGTCAGGTGAGACCAATTCCTCTGTAAGCGCTTCCACCACCGTGTCTCTGCAGCCGAACACAGACTGAGGCGTCCGAAGTCAGGGGCCAAAACAAACCTTTTTTCCTCTAAGTTGTATATATTAGATATTCTCTCCCAGTCCTAAAAGCTGACTAACACAGTGCTCTTGTAAAATCCCCTACCTGCGAGCAGGGGCTGGACATGGCCCCATGCTGTTAACCAATACAGTATGGCATAGATGATGGGCCGTCCCATCCAGCAAGAGGCAGAGAGGACTGGGGCCCTTGGGCTGACAACCTTCAGGAAGTACACTACGGACATGAACGTGGAAGCAGAGCCTTCTTCAGTTGCACCTTCAGATGAGATCACAGGCTGGGATGATGCTTAAGTGCAGTTGTGAGAAACCCTGATGAGCCAGTTAAGCTGTGCTCAGACACCTGACCCATAAACTGAGGTGGTACATGTGACTAATTTTAAGCTGCTGAGCTTAGGAGCAATTTATTATGCAGTAATAATTAATACACACACCATTAAATACAGTAGTAATAATTCAATGATGAGGGATGTGCCTAATGTGGTTACTATTATTTTTAAGTTATTCCAAAGAAAAGCCCTCATCTAAAAGGGAACAGAAAATCTTCTCTTATCCTGGTTCCTCCAGACACATGCTACGCCCTGCCTGGAATCTGCCCAATATCTGTGAAAGTAAAATCTGACAAGCCTGATAACAGTTGTAATTAGACAAAGAATCTTATGAAGCAACAGCAATAAAACATATCTGACATCTAGATTAAATTTAAACTTTATACTATTACTGATGCAACATAATTACAGTTTCCAGCACAAAAGAATTTTATTTTTTCATTGTCCTCCCAAGCCAAAGCTTAAAAAAACAGAAGGCTGGGATCATTAATGTGAAAACTAAGGGATCCTTATTATCACCACTGTAGGAGCAATTCAGCCAGGACCTTTGCTCATGATAGAAAAGACTCCTCCAGGTCCATAGCTTCATCTCCTGTTTCTCAGAAAGCCTACCCTGGAGCCCTCTGCCACCAAGGAAGACTGGTTACCATTTCCTACCGTGTAACCTCCAAAGCAAGCACAGAAGAATGTGCAGAAGATACCTCAACACTTTGACCTTTCAGAGGAGAGTGGTTTTGTTTTCATTCTCCTGGGTTAGACAGTTTTTCTTTTGTGACGAGAACATCTGACATGAACAGCTTAAAGGAGGAACGGGTTATACGAACTTACGCTTTCAGAGGATTCAGTCCATGCTTTGCTGGCTCCAAGGCAGAAATATCACAGTGGAGAAAAGCTGCTCACTTCACAGCAGCCTGAACCAGAGAGAGGAGAAGCAGAGAATAGAGGGAAGGGCAAGGGCCAGGGGGAGGGGCAGCCCTTGAAGAGATACGGTCTTCACAGACACAACCCCAGTGACCTACTCTTCCAACTGGGCAGCAAGAGCCTCCTAACAGCGCACTCAGCCAATGAACTCATCAAGAGATCAACCGCAGGTGGTGTTAGCACCCTCCTGATCCAATCACCTCTCTAGGCCCCACCTCTGCACTTCGTTACACTGGGGATCAAGCCCTCAATACATGAGTCCTTGGGAGGTACTTCAGATTTAAACCATAGTACTCCTACATAAGATGGAAGGATTTATTAGTCCAATTCTGGCATAAGTTTCCCAAAATATCCCATGAATATTGATTCCTTCTAGATATCATGAGGCTGTCTCTTCCAGTTCATAAAATCCTGTTCACACACACTGCCTCATGCAATTGTCGTGGAAATGTTCTGAGATGTGCTGTTAGACGCTGACATCGTTGTTTTACCAATGAGAAAACTAAGGTAGCGAAGGAAACTGACCAAGGCTACTGAGCTCCTTGGTATAACATCAAACTGGATTCTGGGCCTCTTCCTACATATCCAGGCTCCATGTCCCATGCAGCATAGCAAATGCAGCATGGATTCAGTCACAGCTCAGGCTGTCCATGCCTTCTATGTGTCTACTGGTGAAACACCTCCCTACTGTGACAAAATACAGTACCTGAGATAATCAATTTAAAAAGATGACAGGTTTATTCTGGCTAACAGTTTTGTAGGGCTCAGTCCATGGATGGTTAGTGCATTTCTCTTGGACCTGTCGTGAGGTAGTCTGTCTTGCTGAGGAATGTGTGGCAGAGGAGGCCTCTTTACCTTATGGTGGGCAGGAAGTGGAAGAGAAATAGATCAGGATCCCTATACCCCTCAGTATGCCCCCAGTTCTTCCCCTTCTCCTGGGTGGAGCTCAGTAGACAGAAGTAGTTTCCATCTTTTAGGCTCTGGCTCCTTCAGGTCCCACCACTTCCCAGCAGCAACACAGGCCAAGTGCCAAGCCTTTCATACACGGGCCTATGGGGGGCTCTCAAGATCTGAACCACAGCACCTAGCTAGAGCACCACTTGTCACAAGAAAAACTGAAGCATAAAACATGAAATAAGCAAAATAAACTGAACTATGCAGTCTGCAAAGATCTAAGAATTAAAATGCTTCCTGACTTACAGTTTTCAAGCATTATTTCCTAGGTGTTTTGGAGCTGGACAATGTGAGATGTGCAGAAGCCATTGGGAACTCACACTGAACAGAAGGGGGGTTTCAGGAATGCGGAACAGCTACAGTATAGGCTGAGGGGCAGAGAAGTACGATGGAGAGACCAGGCAGCTCCCCTCAACAGTGTTAGAGAAGAGCTGGAGAAAGGCTGGCTAGAATCAATTCCCCAGTCAATGTGGTCTTGGCAAGGTTATTTCAGGGATGCAGAGCAACACTGCCAAGAATGTGATCCGCACAGCGTTCATCTTAGTGGCTCGAGGACAAAGTGTGGGAAGAGGGGAGCTGAGGATATTAAGAAGCCACTGTGGACACTGAGCAGCTCGTGCTCACAGGTTTTTCATCTGTGAAGCCATACACTTCCATCTTACTCATTACCCCTGCAGTCCCATTCAGCAGCAATACTCAGCACAGGAAGCCGCCTGCAGCACAAAGCTGGTCAGGGGTGGTGTCGCATTCCTATAATCACAGCTACCTAGGAAGCTGAGGCAGGAAGATTACAAGTACAAAACCAGCCTGAGAAACTCGGTAAGAACCGGTCTCAAAATAAAAAAATAAAAGAGGCTGTAGCTCAGCACTTCCTTGATTCAATTCCCAGTGCAAAAAAAAAAAAAAATTACAGACAGGCCTCAGTTAGGGTAGTGACAGCTAGAAAAATGTGTTCAAAATTAAGGCAGGGTGGAGCCACCATTCCTTTGTCTGGAAAACTAAAGGAAAAAAGTGTGCAAAAGACTAGAACTGGTTCTCAGAGGAAAATAAAGCCAGCATTCCCCAAATGTTTATTTTGGAGACTCCGCCTCAATCCACAATGCACTTTTACAATAACAAAAATTACCAGAAGAAAAAGCATTGTTATTCTTGTATTCAAGCTTCATCCTTACTGGTGAGGGACCATGGCCTCATTTGTACTTCATTAGGATTGCCACTGTCATTGGACTTTAAAATTACATTCATGTTTAAATAATATAAAATAGAAGGGGCTTTGTAATTGACAGCTCCCTGGAAGCAAAATTTTTCAGGGTAAAATATCTCTGTGGTGTTTCTTTTAATGTCGAGAGAAACATTACGCTATTGATAGAAAGATAACACTACAGAGGGACTTGAGGACTGGCACAGATTTCTAGAGCTAAACACAAACCTTAAAAGTTTCCATTTAAGGCGAGATGATTTATTTTCCCTATACAGATTCAATGACAACAGCTTGTTTTAATCAAAGTGTGGGAGGGGCAGATGTGGTAAGTAAACATGAATAACTATTCACGGAAAAGATTGTTCTCATTATAACAAAGACAGGCACATCAGTGAAAACACAAGACACCATTTGATGCTTGCTGTAACATCCAACAACGAGGTTAACGCTTACCCAGGTAAGGAGAAATTTAATTATCTTCCCTCTCTCTTTCATACATGCACTCATATGCACTGCTACTGATGTTGAAATCCATGCCCATCTTATGAAAAACAATACATCAGGGCCTGAGATATAGCTCAGTGGCATAAGCACTTGCCTGGCAAGCCTGAGGACATGAGTTTGATTCCCGGTACCAAAAACAAAAACAAAAACAAAAGAACACTGAAGACATATTTAAAAAGAATCTCAGTGACAGGCATTTTTCTGTTAATTCAGCCAAGAAACTCTATTCTTTTTTAATGCCTAAATTTTATTTTAGTCATTCTTTCACTTCTCAATTTATGTTTTTACCTTTAGTCTTTTATTCATTCAACAAATTATCAGTTATATTTTTCACTGAACAGGTATCCATGATGAACAAGGCAGGTAAAGTTTCTATCATCATGGGTCTTATTTTCTACTGCAGAGGTACTGTCATTCAACAAATACATAGCAGGTAAGCAGAACACAGTACTTGCTTAACATGGGCAAAGCCTAGGGTTGAACCCCTAGTAGTAGGGGAAGAAACTCTATTCTTAAAAAATAAATTATTGTTGTTTTTAGCTATAGAAGGCAAGAACAGAAATCATTTGAGTGTTCAATAAGATAATGGCGTTACAAGTTTTCATGGTTTAAGTGTGGTCATTAAAAATGCTAGTGGTAGAAACACAGGAAATGCTTTCCAAAATTAAACATGGGGTGGGGGAGGCAGAAATCAAAATCGTGTCCTAGCAGCCTTGCAAATAGTATGTGTGGAGCTGAGTGGCAGAGGGCTGAGCATGTGCAAGGCCCTGCGCTCAATCCTCAGTACCACAAAATGTAATAACAAATAAAACGCGTATTTCTGCAGTACTAGTTAGACAACCCAGGAATGCTCTACCACGGAGCTACATCCCCAGCCTCCTACCTTTTTTGTGGTTTTAATGGTTAGCTTTTTTGTTTCCATCTTTTTAAAACAGGGTTTCCCTACGCAGTTCAGGCTGGCCTTCAGTTTACAGTGATCTTCTTGCCTCAGCCTCCCACGTGCTGGGATTACAGACATGTGCCACCGTGCCCTGTTTGTTTTGTTTAGAGGCAAGGTCTTACTATCAGTAAATTGCCCAGGCTGGCCTCAAGCTTTCGATCCTCCTGCTTTAGTCTCCTAAATTGCTGGGATGGTACATATAAACTAAAACTTCTTTTTTGGGAAAGGACATTTGTACTGAAAGAAGAGTCACTATTCTCTGATCTTCTTTCTAAAATAGCAACTGGGACGGGGATATAGCTCAGCAGCATAGGTGCCTGCCTGGCAAGCATAAGGTCCTGAGTTTGATTCCCAGTACCAAAAATAAATAAATAAATAAATAAATTTCTCTTTAAGCCGGGCATGGTGGTGCACGCCTGTAATCCCAGCACTTGGGAGGCTGAGACAGGAGGATTGTTCCAAGTTTGAGACCAGCCTGGGCTACAAAGTGAGCTCAAGGCCAGCCTGAAGTACAGAGAAAGTCCCTCTCTCAAAAATAAAATAAAATAAAATAGAATAGTCAGCAATTGATAATACCTAACCACCACTTATATCTAGACTGTTGACAGCTGGGAGCCGAGACCCACGCCTGTAATCCCAGTGCTCAGGAGGCTGAGGTATGAGGATCACTGTGAGTTTGAGGCCAGCCTGAACTGCATAGTGAAACCCTGTCTCCAAAAGACAAAGAAAGAAAAACAAAATAGACTATTGAGTAGTTGCTTACATGTTGGGGTACATTTCAGGAAATCCTTACAACACACCCCAAAGGAAGTGATTACCCTCATTTTCTGGACTTGGAGAAATTAGGTGACTCTTTCAGGGCTACACAGTATGAATTCAAGCAGCTGTCTTTGCCCCCAGATCTCTTATGAGTTGTCATAGTGCTGTTCAAAGTGGGAGAAAAGTTGCCTCTGAGCATTAGGATTATGCCCACTCCTAAGCACCTGGACAGAGGTCAGTGACAAGAATGAGTGACATTAGTAACTTTCCTTAGTGATCCCATCCAACCCTGCTTTAGTGACCCAACTCCAAAGCTGTGGCGTCAGCTGAAAATAAAAACATAAATATAGCTCAAATACACCTTTAAATGGACATTGTGTATGATCAAGTATGACACATCAAGTACGACTAGGGCACCTACTTGATTCCTTTCTTAGACTATCCACAGACCCTGTATGCCTGGGATTGTTCAGGAGAACCGAACTTCCCTTTCCACTCAGAAGTTAACACCTTTGCAAATTCCACATCCTGAAGTCTAAGGGATGAGGGCCACATCTGATATTTAATTGCTGTCTTCCTGGCTGTATTTAAACTCAGCTTAGATTACAAACTCTTCCCAGGGAGCAGAGTTCATACCCCGAGTTTTGGGCCAAGACGATACCTCAAACATACGGTTAGTATTTTATATGTCCCTTGGATGTACTTGCATGGCCTTGCACAATCTACAGAGTTTCCTACCAACAGTCAGCAATGCTGTTTGGGCTTTCAGATTCTGAGCAATACATGGGAGTATGTCCAAGTGTCTCCTACAGACGTTAACAGGTTTAGATACTTTGGGTAATACTTCTGACTCATGATTTGTGAAGTTTTCAGTGCTTTGCCTGGGACAGTGGCAGTGGTGAGCAATTACAAAGGCCCAACTACATATGCATCAGGCTCTGTGCTGGGCACTTAACTTGCATTATCTTATTTCATTTGTCCAGGGTCAAATTATTATCCTCATTTTATAGATGAGGAAACTGACATTACAAGAGAAGTTCTTTGCCCAAGGACATCCAGCTAGTAACACAATTCTTTGTCACAGCCCTTGCTCTTAATCACTACACTCACTGCCTTAATTGTACCTAATAATCTAACTGTGTGGCACGCCCATGAAAATATAATTAATCCAATTTATATCTGGGAAAACAAATAACTAAGAGACACACAGTTAAATGTACACTGGATATCTAATTGGCACCCACAGTTCTGACTCTCTTGCCTCTCCATCAAGGGTTCTCCAGCATGGAAACTTGTGGAGGATGCCTTCTTTTTAAGAAAAGTGCATTTACCTCCATTTTGACTAAACCTGGTCCTATTCCCATGGACTGATATGTACAGAGCTGGCTGGGACTTTTCCTTATCCCCAAAATTGGCTTCAAGCAATGCAAATCGGTCCAGCCCAGGTGCTGATATGTATGAAGCAAGGCAACAGGTCAGTGTGGCCCCACCCATAGCTCCCAAGAAGCATGTGTGAGCCAGGTGGGAGGGAGAGCTGTGTTCCACGCTGTTGGCTGGGACTGAACCTCTAGAAAGAGGCCGTGACATCTCAGGCATAAAAACTTACACAGCAGAGCTGAAGCATGGGCCCCAAAACATTAGATACTGCCTTGAATTGTGTTATGCAGATTACTCTTTCTGGATCTCTCTCTGCATGCCACAGAGGTGATTTCAGGTCTCCTACCTAGAGCAGCTCACCACTCAGATACTTCCTGCCACAACTATAGTCATAGCTCATCCCAAGCCACTCCCCTCTTTTGGCCTTTTTTCCAGTTAGCCATCATCCTAGCTGGATCTAGGACCCCCTTGGGTTCCCATAACTGCAAATATGCCTTAGTGTCTTTATTCTCACCATGGGGTGCACTGAAAGTGGTAGACTGGATAATTCACTAGAATTCCCCTTTTCCATGGGATTACAAATATAAACTTCCTGGACTGTGATGAGGACTGGGGAGGGTTCTTTATAGAAACTAAGGAAATGGGAGGGTATCAAATGGAGTTCCTGGCCACAAGCACCTCTACAGCCTTGGCAGAGTTTCCCTATCTTCTAGAATCCAGGTCTCTGACTTCAACAAAAATTTTCCCTTTGTACAGCGGGAGGAAGCTACCAGAGTTCATACCCCAATTTCCCATGGCCTCCGTCACCCTTCCTCCCCACCCTGATTAGCCTGGTGGTTTCCCAAGATGCCCCCCTTGGCAGCCTCCTCCACAGTGCTGCTAGGGCGGTGGGACCCATCAGGTCAGTTGCCTTTGCTCTTAAATCTCATTTTGGAGAACAAAACTAATGTATATGCAGACCAGACCACTGCCCCACTCGGCCACCCACCGCAGGAACTAAGAATGAGAGACTATGTGACCCCTGAAACTCTCACAGGACCTTTTGAGGAAGGCTTGGGTTTGACTAGCAATGCATGACCCATCTCCTCTCTAACCCCCTTCCAAGAAGTATAGTATACAGAGAATATGTAACATATTTTTATATGCTGGAGTGAACTAAAACATCAATACAAATGTTTGAGCTTTTTTCTCTTCCACATTCTCCCTTGTCCACAGACCCAGGCTTCAGGGCCCCCATCTGCAAAGTGAAAATGACTTTCCTGAATGCAACTGAACTCAAATGCTACAGAAAAAATACTCCTTTAACCCTATTGTTATCATAATATGACTTATGGCTCTATCTTACTATTGCTACTGCCTTATAAATACTTGAGATATTTAACATAAGATTAACCTGAAAAACTTTCCCCAAATTAGTCTGATTTAAATGAACATACACTATAGACTTCTAAGTTGACTCAGAAAACTCAATCCTTTATTATGGAAACAGAGCCAGCTGTCACTCTGCCCTGCATTTCTGGGGAAGGACTGTTGTCTAGGGGAGCTCCCCCTCCTGCCCACCCACATGCTCCGAGGAAACCTTCAGCTGTCCACGAACAGACCATGCCAGGAATACATTCTTGACAAACAGCAAATTTAACTGACCTGAATCTCATATTGCAAAATATTAATCGTCTTGGTTCCCCAGAGCTCTATTTAGAAAGGAAGAAAATGGAATTAAGTGCAAAAATAAAGAGAAAATTCACAAATTAGGCAAGTTAGGAACAAATCCAAAGTGTTTGCATACCGCACAACTGAAGAAAAGCCTTCAACAAGTGCCACATGGATTTGAACTTTACTTTAGATATCTGGCATTAATGAAAATCTTTCTGAAGCATGTTTTTAAAAGCACTCCACACAGATTGTGCATTAAATTTACATAATGTCACGTCTTTAGATATTTCAGAGTGGTGATGCCTGCTGTCTTGGTATAAAGTTGGTGTCCTGGCTACTAACTGGGCCACCACCAAGTCCTCTCCGCCAGACTGCTCAGCATGACAGTCTCTGCGTTCATGGCTGCCTACCACCCCAGCCAGTACTCAAGAGTCCCCATCACCTCTTTCCTCCTTCATCTTGGAGATTATCCATGGGCAAACTGGAGCTCAGCACACTCAGGTCTAAACCCCAGGCACTGCTGCCCTGACACCTGAGCAGCTCAATCCGTGTGGTTTGTAGATCATGCAGGGACTGAAATGTTCTGCATATTTGCTCAGTTTGGATAGTAGTAGCTTGGGCTATCAAAAAGAATGCCAATGTTTTCAATGGGATTTACATTTTGCTATCTAGATTAGATACAATTACACATATTCTGAAATGAGAATCAGTGATTCACCAGATGGCTGTCATAGATCAGATGGCAATCAGTGTAATTTCCAGGTTACCTTTAAAAGCTGCCACGCTCCACCATGGAAACGTCTAGAGCGGTGGTGGTGAACCTATGGCACTTGCGCCACAGTGGGCTATTTTTTCACTGAAAGCTCTAAAAGGTTCACCATCATTGGTGTAGAGTTTCACAACTGTATTAGAACTTGGAGAGGCAATATCTGCTCTGGCCACTCTCTGGCCACATACAAGGACACTTGTAGGGCCAAAAAGGCACCTTCATTCTTTTCCAGATCCTTAGATTCCCATGTAATGGCTTTGTCATTTGTACTCACACAATCTACTGCCCAAACTGCTCTTCACATTCTGGTTGTTTTGTCTCCAACACAGAGGAGGTTTAGGACCATGTCCTATTCTTCGTATTTCCCAAGTGGGACCGAGAAAATGGTTAAGGGTCCCATCTGAAGATAGACAAAAACACACAGGGGTTAAAATCCCAGCTCTACCACTTAGCCCTCTAGAGGACCTTGGGCAAAATATGCATATTATGCCTCATTTCCTCAGGTATAAAATGTACATGGTGCCTGTTTTACAGTGTCCTTGGGACTCTTCTCAACCTTGGTTTAGGCATAGAACCTGGGGACTCACACATGCTAGTAGTAGGCAAGTGCTCAATCTCCGAGCAGTATTTCCAACACTTTGTCCTTGGGAACCTTAATCTTATGTAAATCTTAGCCCAGTGTACAGTAGCTGAGGCTCAGATATCTATGGAGTAAAGAATTCCAGTGTTGCATTTCAGTAGAAAGAAAATCATAATATTCCCTCACAATAAAACTCAGTTTATTATGAACTATTATAAGCCTGGAAGAGTTGGGAACTGAAGTTTTCAAGTGAAAAACAGTGTAAGGATATAAAAGTAATGCTATTTCACAGCTTGCAGAAGATTTTCATGTACCTTTAAAGAACAGGATCTAAACAAGTCACTGAAAAGTAGATGACTGTTTTATTTTCTGCAATAAGTCTGCCACTCAGAGAAATGTCTGACCTATTGAAGACCTTTAATAAAGAACTACCAAATAAACTGGGTGTGGTGGCATATGCTTGTCTCAAGGAAAGAAAGAAAGAAAGAAAGAAAGAAAGAAAGAAAGAAAGAAAGAAAGAAAGACCTACCAAATAAAGAATTGTGCTCAGAATTCAATGTTATATCCCAGTACTCTGAGCTCTTAGGAAGCAGAGGAACCCAAGCTAGCATGTCTGCTCATCTGAGCCCACACCCTGCATCCTTCTCCCTCACCACTCTGGATCCTGCCCCCACAGCAAGGTTTCAGAGAGCTGTGGTCATCTGAGATGCTTATGTTTTCTAGACAAAAATAACTTCAAGACCACAAGATAGGCTAAAACTAAGAAGACCTCAGTTAAAACAAACAAAAACCTATCACATTTTTTTATCATCAAGTGAAGAGGTATAAGCAGCAACCTTTTTTAAAAATGGTACTGGGGATTGAACCTAGAACCTAAACCGGTGATGGTGAACCTTGTAGAGCTGTCAACGATAGCAAACAGCCCCTTGTGGCACGCATGACAGAGATTTGCCACCACTGGCTTAGAGCCTTTGCCCTGAGTTACATACACAGTCATTTATTTTTTAATTTTTATCCTTATTTTGAAACATTCTCGCTAAGTGACTAAGTTGCCCAGGCTGGTCTCAAACTTAGGATTCTCCTACCTTAGCCTTCCATAGCACTGGGGTTATAGGTATCTGCCACCATACCCTGCCCTAACTACTTAAATGTTGATTTTTACTCTGTGCTAAGTCTGCTTAGCAAAAAATCTTCCTTGGCTACATCATGATATGAACAAGTAAAACAAAATAAATTTTAGAGCCAGATGAAACGGAAGGATGCATTGGCCTAGTTTGCTTTGCAACACTGCAGGGAACAGAGCAGGTGAATGGAGATATGGAAGAATGAATGCCAGCCTTGGCCATGAACAAGGGGGTACATTGTACTATTACCTCTAGTTTTGTATATATTTGAAATCTTCCCCAATTAAAACCATAAACTAAATATTATCTTTCATAGGAACTGATATATTACCATATACCACCACGGTAGGCAGGCATATGTACTCATCCATGACACAAGCTCTCAAGGCACCCCCTGCTTTGTATAGCCTTGGGCCCCTCTTCAGAACTCAGATATTAAATAGCTCAGATGTTAAATAAGCTTTTCCATAGACAATAGGAAAAAGTGTAAATGTTGCAATAAACTGTATTACATCATAAGCTAAGGCCACTTCTTCTGTATGGCACCCAAGAAGATACATTTGCTCTTTTGATCAGCAGTAGTTTTAGCATTATTTGGTTTATGTGCATCATAAGTTCTTATATTTTCCTATTTCATTGTTTATTAGTGCATGTTGGCAGGACAGTTCTCAGCCTTTATCACATTTAAGTCTCTCCAATATGTGAGCGAATTATTCATAATGGCTCCATTTGAAAGATGAGCAGACTAAAGCTAAGAAAGATTGCTATGTGTTGCTCAATGTCACACAGCTGGTTATTATGGAGCTGGTGCAGGAACCAAGTCCAAGGTCACTTTCCAAGGTCATTTCCCTATGCCATGGTACAGCATCCCTAGCAGCCATTTCAGCTACCTGACAAAGCAGGCAGCACCCAGAAAGCTGTGTGGACATAGAAAAAATTAAGTAATACACAATTCCTCAGTTTACCACCTGTAAAATGGGTAAAATAATAATAGGTAGTGCCTCCCTTTTGTGGCTACTATGAGGATGAAAAGATCTAACATCCAGGAAGCTTGTGGTACAGAATTTGACCTGAGGGAAGGTACAGTAAATATTAGCTGTTGATAGTGTTCCGTGAGAGGCTCCAACATGAGGAGGGAAAAAGCATGTCACCCAACTGACACTTCAGAACAGCTTAGTTACTACAGCCCTTGCAGGGGCTCAAATTTACCTCCGTTTGTTGAATCATTGATAGCCAGGGGAATACCTAGCTCGTAAACTGCGTGCTGAGGCCACAGGAAAATGTCACCCTAGTAGTGAAAGAGACATTAAATATTTTACTCTAGCAGCTGTTCAGGACAAAGCAGCCTGTGGTGTATCTATTACCACCTTTTTCAGAGCTCTTGAAACATGTCACAAACTCCAAACTATGGAATTTAAAATATAAACCAATCATCTTATAGTTGGTAGCTTTGCATAATGAATACATGTGGGACTTTTCAGAAAGAGAAAGTGTTATTTTTCAGAAATAGAAACTCTACATCTGACACCTCTGTCACAATATATGGTATATATCTTGCCAACAAGAGACACACTACACCAGCCAGACAAAAATAGTCTTGGGTTGTTTATCAACAATGTGTAATTGTAAATTAGAGAATCCGGAGATGAATGTGTCTATATATTCACATATTACAGTCTCACTGGAACTGCTTTATTAAACTGTTTTTATACTGTTTTTATATCCTATTTAAATAGTAACTCTTGTGCCTTATACAACCACAGTGACATTTAGGGAGGGAAAGAGTATGAGACTGAGTCTTCTAGGTTTTTTTCCAACCAAGATTTTTTAAAAATTCTAGATAAAATATCCTATGGTTTGGCAATTTGATATGCACCGCTTGCTTAGTCAAGTTATTTCTTGATTATTTGAATGTTTAATGATTGATTTATTCACTATCCATAGATCCCAGGCATCTATCTCTTGTTCAGCTGCTTGGCTGCTCCTGTTTACACAAGCAACCTCCCAAAGGGAGGTTTTAACTCTTAACCATCATAGCCAGTATTTTAACCATTTTCAGGCCTTAGAAACTCAGAATCCTAAATTCTCTCATGTTCTATCTGGAGTCACAGTGGTGCTGTTCTAATTCTACCCAAGTCCCACCTATACCAAAACAAACAGCAAATACTGCCAGGGATGGCCAGCATGGAGGACTCCCAGCCACTGCGTCACACAGCTCTATGCTCTGCCTGGTGGCCTTATGTGATCTTCTCAATGTGGCACTAGGAGCTGGAGAAACCAGCAGCAGCTGTGCCTTGCTAAGCTCACTAGCAGGATTTCTCATTTCAGTTTTAAATCATTGTATTAAAAGATCTGATGATTTTGCAAAACAACAAACATCCAAATGTTCCTAAATGGGAAATGCAGTGTACTGAGCAAGACCATGGTCACAGGAGCCCAGGGGACACAGCCTCATCAGTGCACGTGAGCTCCCCAGCCACAGGGCCCCAGCTAGCCCAAGTCCTCCTCAACCCTTGTAGGAGTCTGAGCTTGGGTCCCTCAGCCAAATATTACCATGTCCAATTTAAAGATAAGGAACCTGAGGCTTACTGGCTTTAAGAAATGTCTTACTGTTATATGCAGAGTAACAAGCTAGAGTTGCAGTCAATATCTGTTTCACGCTAAATTGGTATTGTTAACCACCATTCTCTGTTGCTTGCTTCCCCTTTTTGGGGAGGGAGAAAGCACTCAGGAGGACAGAAGAGAC
Organism: Dinomys branickii; assembly: GCA_004027595.1. Classification (NCBI taxonomy): domain Eukaryota; kingdom Metazoa; phylum Chordata; class Mammalia; order Rodentia; family Dinomyidae; genus Dinomys; species Dinomys branickii. The sequence continues at coordinate 101,211 of PVLD010006177.1, forward strand.
ACATGCCGGTAATTTTTAAGATCTCTGTCTATGAAAGAGAAGGTCCCCCACACAGTTACGTAGCACAGGGCAGTCATGGTGAACCTGCGGCACACATGCTGCAGTGGCCCGTCTGACTCACTGAAAACTCTAAAAGGTTCACCATCACCACCATAGAGTGCTCTGAATTAGAATATCAAAGAAACCACAAACTGCTCTCACTTCTTACAAAAATAAAAGTACAGAAATATCTGCAACCATACACCATCTCCATATCAGGGATTCTTTTTCAAAACTGTGCCACTTTCCTAGATCATCTATAATCATTTTTTCCCTTTTGCTTTATTCTTTGTACACTCTCCTGTGTATACACACACACACACACACACACACACACACACACACACAAATTACAGACACTGAGCTCCATCCTGTCCGCATTGCCTCATGCAATCTCCCCTTTCCCCTCTCTGAACAATTTGAGCATAGTTTACATAGTTACATCATGCTCCTTTACTCTTAAATACTTGTTGGTGGTCTTTTACTATTTTTTACATAATCACAGTATACACTAATTAGCAACTTTATACAACTCAACACTAACGTTAGTAGTTGTCTAATATTCCCACCTTGCCACTGACCCAGTAATGTCATTTGTGGTATTATTTTTCTTCAGGTACGGGATCCATTCTACAATCAGTTGTTTCTTAATCCATATCCTTTAATCTGTAACATTTTTCACAATGTTTTTATAAAAATCATTTTACAACTCTGACATTTTTTGAAGAACACAACACCTTGCTCCTCCTTAATTGTTTTAAAGAATGGATCTGTCTGCTGTCTCCTGGCTGGACTCAGGTTACATGATCTTCCTGGAACCCCACAGAGGTGACGCTGTGCCCTTCTCAGTATGTCACACCTGCAGGCAATGCTGTCCCCTGCCCCTCACTGCTGACTTCATCTTGATCACACAGTCAAGGTGTTGCCTGGTTTCTCCAATCATTTCTTGAACTTGCGGTTGTGGGGGCACACTTTAGGACAAGGCAAAGGCTCTGCTCCCTATCACAACTTGCCCCTGGAAACGGCATTAATTTCTGGTTCAGGCAGATCTGATCTTTACTGAAACAGCTAGGAAAGGGTGATTTCTGAGCTCCAGCAGCCCCTCCACATTCATCTAGCAGCCTGGGGAGTGCACTTAAGCACCACCTCCCTACTTCCTATTCATTTATCTAGTAATTACTAATGATTAGTGTTATCAGTGTGAATGTATGAATTCCTCTTTTCCCCAGCTGTAATTCCTTAGTTGTTACAATTGAAATTATTTCAGACTTTGCTAGTGGGAGTCCCTTCAAGATAACACTTGTGTCCCCCAACACCCATCATTCTTTGAGCAAATTCCATACTACGGGAAAGCAGTAAGATATTCCAGTCCCAAATTGTTCCTATTCTGCTCCAGCCCTGTAGTCTGCCATTTCTCTAGAGACCCTTGGTTCCTTTTCGTGGGAAATGATATTAGAAACCACAACGTGGAGGGCAGATGTGCTTACAACTACTGGCAGGCCTTGGCTACTTGACCCCTGATGGACAGAACTAAGTTGGCTCTGGAAGCATGTGCCTATGTGCCCACACACAATGTCTACGCACCTACATACTTCAGAAGTACATATTTCAGAAGTGGGTCTAGAGCTAGACCTCTAATTCCAAGTGACCCCACCACACCTTGTCCCCTCCGGTTTCATATCTGCACTTTCCTTCTTTCTCCCTGAAACAGTCATCATTTGATTATAAAATGGGTCTAAGACTGTTTCAGAGTTGCTCTGCTCCTATCACTACACAAAGACTTCAGAGTTTCATTGTAATTCTCCTTTGTCTTTCAAGACTCCCAATCTCATCTAAGACTTAATATATATGGTAAATCCTTAGATTCTTTGCATTTCTTTAAATGGGTCACACAAGAAGTTAAAGAAGAAATTAAAAATTACCTACAAATAAATGAAAATACAAGTACAACCTATCGGAATCTGTGGGATGCAATGAAAGCAGTCCTCAGAGGGAAATTTATAGCAATGAAAGCATATACAAAGAAAATAGAAAGAGAGCAAATAAATAACCTATTGATACACCTCAAATTCTTAGAAA